>CAUYQV010022925.1:0-25741 GCA_963574575.1 Galagoides demidoff
ATACAGTTTTGTCCAGTACAAAATATTTGGTAATTATTATAAATGACAGTGTTACTGGTTCACATATTTACTGTACTCCTCTCATTACTGTACTTATTATCATTAATTTAGAGTACACTACTTCTACTTATTAAAAAAAAGTTAACTGTAAAAAAGCATTAGGCAGGACCTTCAGGAAATACACCAGAAGAAGGCATTGTTATCATAGAAATTGACAGCTCCATGGTCGTTATTGACCCTGAAGAGATTCTAGGGAGATGAGATAACAAAAGTGAAAGACAGCAATCCTGATGATCCCAACCAGTGTAGGCCAAGGCTAATGTGCTTGTTTCTATTTTAGCTTTTAATAAAATAGATTAAAAGTAAAAAACAAAATTAAAAGCTCATATAATGCAGGTATAAAAATCTTGTGTTGCAAAGAAATCATCCTTTAAGGATCAAGGCTAGGTTTGTTAATGGTATAGCATTCCCTTTTTAACAATTATGCAAGAAAATATTAGCATGTTTTAAAATTAAATCATTAAAATAATACATTTATAATATATATAAACTATATTAAAATTATCTAAAAAATAACTTTAAAAAATGAATTTCTCATTCGTGAATGATCTCTGGGACTAGTTTAGGGAGACTTTCTCATATGTTTTTAAGAATAATTGCAAATTTTGTTGATTGTATAATACTTATTTTGTATGGGACCAAAAAAAATGTATCTTCCCAACACTCTTTGTTGGTTTTCTATTTAAACACACATTATCATCTCTCAATTATGATTCACATGTCTGGGTAGTACATAGCTGGATCCTTTGCTTGAGGTCTCAAAAGACTGCAATCAAGGTGTGAGTGGGACTGCCTCATTAGGAGACTTGAGTAGAAAAAGAGGAAACTCACTCAGTTTGTTGGCAAAATTAGCTCCATTCAGTTCTAGGAGTGGGGATCATGGACTAAACTTTTAGAGGCTGCCAGTGAGCCTCATTGTATGCCTTTATGCTTCTTCAGCATCTGCAAGAGAGTCTCTCTGAAGAGACTATTAGCGAGACTGTGTCTCATACCACGTGATAGGCTAGAGTGACAACCCATCATTGTTGCCATATTGTATTGGTTAATACAAATGCACAGGTTCTGCCGGCACTCAAGAAGAAAGGATTGCACAAAAGTGTGAGCATCAGGAGAGGGGTACACAAGGGATCATTAAGAGTCTTTTGATCACACATCTTATAGAATAGATCATCATTTTATTACAAAGATGCTGAGGACATCAGATGAGATATAACCAGTCTGAGTTCCACCCCTGGTAATTGTCAGAGCTAGGATTCTAGTGCAAGCTCTCTGATTATAATTTTTTTCAACTCTTTATATGGTCTATCTCCTCAATGTAAATGCCATAAGGGATTGCTTTACATGGTCTGAGTCTCCATTGTCACTCCTAAAAGTTGTTAGACACAGAGCTAGTCTCAAATGGAATGAGATGGAACCTATGTTTGAGAAAATCTGGAGAAGTCTCTGCCATGTTCAGCTGCAGGTTTGGCAGTGAATACATACTACATTGAAAATAACACAAGAACATTAATTCTGTTGGCTAGAATTACAAAGATTCTTAAATTTAAGTGACAAAGTATGGTACACACAGGAAAGTAACAAAGGATGTATTTGGGTCTTGGAAGATTTTAGGTCTTCTCTGTGAATGCAAACTTTAAATTTACTGTTCTCCACAGTGTTAGGACAAGACATGATAAACTCACAATGTATCTACTGGCTGTTCTAGCAGCCAACCAGATTTCAAGGAGAAAGATGATTCAATTACATCCTTCTAAGGAAACTCACTAGTGTAACCAAATTATCACTGAATTGAGGGTTCTTTGACAGCCATTTGAGACTGAGTCAGTTGCTTTTGTTCCCATCAGTTTAGGAGGGGGCGCTCTATCTGGATCAACAATGGATTTTCCCAGAGGAAAAGACAACAGCAATAAGACAGATGTGAAAATTTGGAATAAAGTTAACACTAATTGATCACGAATGAATTAATGATGATATTAAAATAACAAAGATGGTTATTAAACATCTGTGTGCTTCCTGATTGGATGGATAATTTTAAAAACAGAAACAGAAAGACAGAAATAAGACTTAGGAAATCAGAATTCAAATCTTGATTCAAAACAATGGCACTTATTTCTAATGGATTTAAGGGAAACCACTTAAATTCTCTCTGCCTTCTGTTTTATTATCTATCAAAATAACATGATAATACTTTTTCCAGGGTCTGCACTGGGAGTGAAAATATGAACATGAAAAGTACTGTGTACTGTAAAATTATTATTGGTAGCAGAAGGTGCATAATTTTACCCAGCATCTTTAGTCTTTATATATTAAATGTCAATAATTTATGGGATAAACTTATATTTTAAAAATCGACCCTAATTTATATATTTAATATAATCTAACTTTTCAACTATATACAAACATTAAAGATGAATAAGTGATTTACCATTGCAAACTATTTTAAAAAGAAAATTCGGGTCATATTGCTGAAGGCATCACAAGTCATTCTTGAAGTAGGTCTTTTCCTCGTTTAACTTAATGGGAAAGATGATGACTTTTTACTTTCCAGGTGTGATTTGATGCCTTCAGACATCTTCTCTCTGTTCACATTCCAATTAAATTAAATTAAATTGTTCCTATGGATACAATTAACTCATTTGGTTTATAGCACAAACCTCATTATTAAATCAGCAGGCTAAGAATACAGGTGCTTTTTCCTTTTGCCTGATTTCTTTCCACTTTCCAAATGTTAATTCCAGAGAGTTAAAAAGAAAAGTTTGTTCTGCAAGGCTATCATTTGCACCTTGCAGAGCTCGGAGCAGCACATGAAGAATGAAATGGTTAAAAGCATGGGAATCTACCCATCTCCACAAGCAGAAGGAAGGATGAACAGAATCCAAAATGAGAAAGAAGAGGGAATAGAGTGACTCGTTGAGGCAACCTCCTTCTCAAGGAACAGACTTGTGGCAATGTTTAAATGAAAGATTTAAGTTCTTTGCTCCAGGTTACACAGCAGATCTGTAATAAACTGGAGGAAACTACAGGAGCTCTAAACTTCTGTTCTAATTTTGAAATGAGACAGTGCTTTTTATTTCAGTGTCATGCTACCTGGCCAGTACGCACACTATTGTGCAAAGCAAAGGTAGATTTTGTGTATGTGTGTGTGGAGTAAAGAGGTTTTATTTTTTTTTATTATTTTTAGTTCTCACCCTATGGAGAGCACGTAGATCTACAAACCACTTTGTTGTTCAGGAGGTTCAGTGAATCCTACCACACACACATAGAAAATATTTAGTGGTATAGGGAATGGTTAACCTTTGTTTAGCTATAAGACTTCATTTCTCCCAGACTTTTGACTTGAGTTTAGACAGTGGTTCTCAACCTGTGGGTCACAACCCCTTTGTAACAATGAAAATACATCCTGCATATCAGATATTTCCATTACGAGTCATAACAGTAGCAAAATTACAGTTATGAAGCAGCAACGAAAATAATTTTATGGTTGGGGGTCACCACAACATGAGGAAGTGTATCAAAGGGTAGCAGCATTAGGAAAGTTGAGAACCACTGGTTTAAAAGAAAGAATTTGACTTACTCTATGGTTTAGCCTATTTTTTTCCCAACTAGTTATGAAAGCCAGTGTGGTTGGTTAAAATGGGGAAAAAGTAAGCAATCAAGATATCTGGCTTTGAATCTCAAGAATATGAATAACATCTTTTGTTTTTCATTAGTTAATGAATCTCTCTAATTTCAGTGGCTTCTAATATCCAATTATAATACATCGTATACCTACATTGCAGAAATTTTGATAATCAACACATTTAACAATGAAGAGCTTCTAATGGTCTACCAAAAGGCTTTTATTTCTGATTGAGCTACTTTGCTTTAGATTTTCATGTTTTGTACCATTCTGCTGTTCCAAAAGTATATCAATGGAGGCATACATTTTTAAAGCCAATTTTAGTTTTATTTAAAAAAAAATACAACTTTGGGGATGACAAATAAAAAAGATAGTAAAGTGAGTGAGCAGAACAGAAACCCTTCACTTGATTAGCAAGGTCTGAAGGCGTACGGGAGTGGCTGTGCCCACACGCTTCTGCAGAATGAGCAATGAAATTGCACCACAAGAGTCAGGGAGCGGCAGCAGGAATTGATGCTGAAAAACAGCCACTGATGTAGGAATCTCCCAGATCCCATAAGGAAAATAAATGATGGGGCAAAAGCCTGGGAGGTGAGAAGATGTGGACACAAACTTGAGATCAGAACCTGAACTAATTCTGTTGTCAGTGATGCTTTCTCTTTTATTTTCAATATTGCCTCTATTATTTATGTTCTTCCTGAATGATATTGTTTACTCTTTTAATTTTTAGTATCTTCTCAATGTTGATAAGTTCAAAATTATATCTCCATACCCCAATTATTTTCTGAAATTCATCCAAGTTTCCAAGTACCTAGTAGATTATCTCTATCTGGAGGTCCCCTAGACTTCTAATTCAAAGTTTGTAAACTTTTACTGGAAATAAAAGATTAGAGAATTCTAGCTATTGAGTTCAAAAATATCTTACATGATGAATTAACCAGGTGTGATGCAAATTGTCCACAGGTAGTCATTGCAGACTCATCAAACAACCCTGGAGTATTATTTTATATAAATTGACAGATCTAAAGCTCAAATCTAAACTTTTTAAATTTTAATATTTTCATCTAGTAAGATTATTTTATAACTAGCAATTTTTGTATGTAGTTCAGTAAGAAGGTTTCAAGACAGACTGTGTCATGGTTCATTATTTCACTTCCAAGAAACATAGTTGATCATCCTTTCTGATTCACCTGTGCAAGTTTCGACTTGCTGAGCTTATTGGTGTTGGTAGGAGGGCTTCATTTGTTTTCAGCAGTGCAGATTTTACATTTCTCGATTTTTGTGCATCTAGAAACTTTCATAATTCCAATGTATAGGTTCATTAATGATCATGATTTAACACTCTAACATTGGGTATATGGAATTATATACATAATACATAAAAGAAAAAATATAAAACTTGAAAAAAATTATAGACTTTTGTTCTTCAAAATATTCATATTAGAAGATTTACAAATGACTTTTAAGTCCTGGCACCTGCACAGCTTCGGGTGAGGACTTCCTTTCACGTCACAACATTGTGGAGGAGTGGGAGAGGAAGCAGACATGTGCAAAGAGGCAGGGGACCAAGGAGGCTCTTGGAAGTAATATAATTAGTTATTAGGACAGTTCAAATTAAAACTTCAAAGACACAACTATATGCATAATGAAATGACTCTAATCCAAATACCTGACAATTCAAAGTGTTGACAAGGACGTGAAGAGATTAAACTCTTCATCCATTGTTGGTTGAAATACAATACAATTTCTGCTATAGGAACACAAAATAGACTAAGCTAATTGCCATTTTCTTTGAAAAATTTAAACATATGCTCATCATATGACTCAGCAACTTCACTTTTAGGTACTTACCCAAAATGATGGCAAATATATGTGTAACTGGAGACTTGTATTCAAATGCTAACAGCCAAAGAATAAAAGCTAAACATTGAAAATAATCCAAATGTCTATGATCGTGATTATAATGTATTATTATTCTACCATATTCTTTAGGCTTTTAATATCATGACAATATTTCAAGTTTATTTTTAAAATATAATATTATCTTTTCCAAAGAAGAAACCACACCAAATATTGACAACTCTTTTTAGCAAGAATAAAAAATAGTCAACATCGCTTCCAGTTAGAGAGTTAGGAAGGGTGTCTCCTTATGAAGAGATTGTTAATATAGGGGGGGCTTAAGTTAGTCCTTAAAGGGTTTTTAATTAAAGGGGCTGGAGTTTGTCCACAATATGCTTGACAGTTATGCATATTTTATAAATATACACGTATATTTTTCTGAAAGTACAGTTGGCTCTTTGTATTCATGGAAGTACAGTTGGCTCTTTATATCCGTGGAAGTAAGATTGTCCCTTCCACACCTATGAATTCAACAAACCAGAGATAAAAAATATTCAGGAAAAGCATGGTTGCTACCATACTGAATGTGTAAAGGCCTGTTTTTCTTCCAGTTATTCACTAAAGAATATAGTATAACAACTATTTATATAATATTTACATTATTTTATGTATTAGAAGTAATCTAACATGGTTTAAAGTACATAAGAGGATGTGCATAGTTTATATGCAAATACTGTCGGAATTTATTTATTTATTTTTTGAGAAGGTTTCTTACTATGTCACCCTCTGTAGAGTGCTATAGCATCACAGCTCACAGCTCACAGCAACCTCCAACTCTTAGGCTTAGGTGATTCTCTTGCCTCAGCCTCCCAAATAGCTGGGACTACAAGCACCTGCTGCAATGCACAGCTATTTTTTGGTTGCAGTTGCCATTGTTATTTTAGCAGGTCCAGATTGGGCTCTAACCCACCAGCTTCAGTGGCTGGTGCCCTATTCCCTGAGCTAAGGCACCAAACCAGTACTCTAGGATTTTAGACAGGGTCCGTAAGTATCTGTGGATTCTTTTATTCCTGTTTATTAAAATTGTCCTTCACTTGATTATGTTTTTCTTATATTTCATCTCATTCATTAGTAATTATGTACTAAACAATGAGAGGATGCATGACAATCATTTATACCAATATTATTTATTAGCAAGACACATCATCTCATTGTCATTAAGTTTTTTAATGGGCCAAACATGAGAGCAAACTCACAACTAGAAGTGAAATCAGGGACACATTAGTCCAAGTTTATGGGGATCATCCCATGAAGAAAATGGCAGTGTACAGATGGATTACATGACTTTTTGGAGAAAAACATCACTGATGGAGAGAGGCCAATAACAAGCAGAAATGACAAAAACTTTGAAAAATTAGTCAAATTGTGTGTCAAAATTGTTGACTCACTGTGACTATAGCAGACCAAGTAAACATTGACAGAGAAACAGGAAAATCTTAACTGAAAATCTTAGCATGAGAAAGATGTGTGCAAATATAGTCCCCTTGAACCTCCCAATGAACAAAAGCAGAGGAGAGTCAAAGTTTGCCAAGGCCTTTTGGAGAGGCAAGGTGATGTTTTGGGCTATGTTATCACTGGCAATGAAACATGAGTGTACCAGTACAACCATGAAACAAAGTGTCACAGTGCACAGTGGAAGTCAGCCAGTTCTCCATGACTGAAAAAGTTCCCTCCAGTCCAAGTCAAGAGTCAAAACTATGTTGCTAACCTTTTCTGATGTCAGAGGGATTGTTCGTGAACTTAATATTGAAACCTCACATGTATATCAAAACATCATGCTGTACACTTTAAATAAAGATGACTGTATATGTACATACATACATATACACATAACTAAAGTCTACAGTGAACACTGATACACTCTTCCTGAATGGAAAGTTACTTAAATTGTTCTTACTGTAAAGATGAGCACAAACTTTTGAGCTTGACTGAGGTTTTTCCCTCTGCAAGATTTAGCACAAACTTTAGTTAAACATAAAATAAATAAAACAACTGACAGGCAATTTGTAATTATTATTTTATTTAGTATTTCTATATCTGTGTTCCAAAATGATTAAAAATATATGTGAAAGTTTAATATGAAGGTAGCACTGGGGTATAACATATATGGCAGTGTGTCTTTTTTGTTTTTAAGTGGTTCTCTGAATAAAAATTTGGAGCCCTTTGATACCAGGCTTTCCCTTAAGCATTATTGCTCTAATTCTTTTATGGAGCTTGCTGATGTACTTAATGTTCTTTGTTCCCACAGTGCACATTACAAGTGATTCATGTCTGTTTTGTTTATTCTAATTAAAGAAGAAATGTGCAGGAAAATCATCACCCAAGACATGAGGTCACGATAGTTGGCATCATCTCCACAATTGGGATAATTCTGACAGCACAGTGATTGTTTATATCCTCTAGCCCACTGGGTTTCCAAAGTCTATAATTAGTTTTGTACGTATTTTTTGAAAGACACTATCTAGTATCACAAATAATATTCACTTAATTCTATAACAAATCAAGGATAGAAGAAATTTCAAAATTTATCTTTAGTTAGTTATTAAAATAAATATGCTTTGGTTCACTCTCCTTCTAAGAAAACCGTCATATGAAAATGTGGCGATCATTCGCATGTATTGAGGAACGTTTCACCCGATTAGGGTTACAAGAAAACTTAAGTCATAAAGCCTCTCCTACTTTTTTCTTATTGCCCTAGAATAGACTAATTTGTGTTAACCCAGGTTTTAAAGTGGTGGACTAGTGACTTCCAGGTAAACTATCTTGCAAGGATTTGATCATCAACCATTTTTTTCCCATGAAGATATTTTTTGTAACATGGACAATGAATATTGTCTATTACTTGAAATGGAAAAATTTAAAATAGTTATCTGCAATATACACAGGCTAGGCTCCACTTTTCAAGGCTGATATTTACTTATTGACACAGGAATCCATATGTATTTCACTTACTATTTCAGCCTACTCATTTGTGTACAAGAGTACAAAATGGTGCTGTGAAGTTAATGTGTTCTCTGGAATGCTCGTTTTTAAAAGGCATGCTGTAAATCATAAAGAATAAGGATAGAGCCTAAAGGAGTATCTATGGCAGTGAGAGAAGTGGGAGTAATTGTTATTCATATAATTATTTTGGCCTTTTGAGGCATGAGATGAATCTGACTCTATGTATCCCATGTATGCCTACAAAGCCACTCCATGCCAATAGCAGTTGCTGAACAAATATTTATCAAAGGCATAACGAAATTTATGCATAGAAAAAAGCATTAGCATGTCAAACCCTAAGGATTTATCTAATACTAATATAATTATGTTCAGAGCTGCTACCATCATTTTTTGAAGCTACCATAGGAAACTTAACCAGTTCCCCCTATTTTGAAGTTACATTTCGTATCACAGCATTCCAAGAAATGAAGAGTTCTCTATGTTCCAGCTTCCTTTTCAGAAAAGTACTGGAGAAAAGAGGGTTATTTTCAGGTGAAATGATAGGTACGTCTTTAAACCAATAGCTGTGGCCAGGAGAGCAGACCATGTAAAAAGATAGAATCACCCATTTATAGTTCCTAATAGAGTGAAGGTTCTGGAGGGAGGAGCCGCTTCCCAAGGATAACAGTATTAGCTTGGACATCAACCCTGGGGCTCCAGCTCCGATATTGTATAGATTAAAGTGTTTGTGCTTCAACCATGGTGGAAACTTACTGATATTTTCCCTGTCCTTTACCCAGTATCTTGTGGAGCAAGGCAAAATAATATTCATGTCTGAAGGGATGAAAAGGCAAAAGTACATACTTCATTTGTACGATTAAAGCAAATTTTAGCTGGTTTTTCTATTTGTATTCTCATTTCCATTTTGCATTAATATATCTAAAATATAGTATTTTGTCCATTCTATTTCCTTTGCTTATATTAAAGCCAGTGATTCCCTGTGGGTTAAAAGTCTTAACCCCACAGCTATATCGGGATATCAGGATGGGGTAAAACCATTTGCAAGGTGAATACCTTCCCCAGGCCATTTTGATATTCCCCCCCACCAATACACAATTGAGGACAGAGCTTCTCTTCAAGTTTTGCCCTCATAGTCTTTTTTCCAGAAGTCTTCTGGGCCACTGTCAAAACGTCCCTCTTTTGAGATCCGTGTCCCTCGCCATGCTTTATATAGCAGCACGCTTTGTATACCAGTTGGAAAACTCCTGAGAAACAGGGTTCCTGTCTAATCAGGCCTGGTGCAGCATAGTCACCCACTAAACTCTTCAAAGTCAGATCATCAGTCTCTGTCATGAAACTTTCCTGATTTCTCCTGCCTCCTATTGTAACGCATGTTACAACTTCAATTCTTCAACATAGGCTAGTCTTTTGGCAAGATTAAATTTCAACTCCTTCAGGGCAACATCTTGCAAAATTAATTTATATGTGCTTCAGATTAAGTGACACTAGTAGCTAGGGTACTACTAAAAGCCATATGTATTTAGAAGAGAAAGTTCACTCTCTGACTACATGAGATCAACTGTTACAAAAATGGAAAGGCTTTGTGTATCATTGGAAAGGCATAGCATATAATTTTGTGAATAAAATGTTTTCTTTCAAAAAAATTTGTTATCTACCATACAATTCAAACTTGTATGCAAAATATTTAAGCTCCTTTACAATCTGGCTTGCATTGAGTTTTTCAAATGTGTCTCTATATGAAACTTTACCGCAGTGAAACTGACCTAAACAAGCCAGTGCTATTCTAATTCTGTGCCTTTGGTTTCTCTTTTGGTAAACGTCACCTAGACCCAACTTCTTTCTAAGTGCCATTCATTCTTAAAGCCTTTCTACCACCACCTCAAAACATTCTTGACCAGTCTAGATTGCAGGCGTCTCTCTTTCCAGTGATATCACAACAACATTATTATAAGACCTAAACATTGTACATTCAATCAATTATTCTCCTATGAAAATTCTTAAGAGAATTATTTTTTTTTTTTTTTTTTGAGACAGAGCCTCAAGCTGTTCCCTCCTATGTAGAATGCCATAGCATCACAGCTCACAGCAACCTCCAACTCCTGGGCTCAAGCGAGTCTCCTGCCTCAGCCTCCCAAGTAGCTGGGATGACAGGCGCCTGCCACAATGCCCAGCTATGTTTTTTTTTTTTTTTTTTTGGTTGCAGCCATCATTGTTGTTTGGTGAGCCGGGCTGAATTCAAACCTGCCACCTTAGGTGTATGTGACTGGTGCCTTAGCCACTTGAGCCACAGGCACTGAGCCCTTAGGAGAATTCTTAAAGAGAGTATTGATCACTTTGAAACAATGTTAAAAAGTTATTAGCAATGTTAGTTTACTTTTTATATGCATATTATTTCCTCCCAAATATTAAAATGACTTGAAAACAAAGATGTCTTTACATCTACACATGACTAACACTTTTATACAGAGTAAATACTCAATGAATGATTATTGACTAATCAAGAAATGTATGTAACAGCACTTTAAACAATGTAAAGCTATACAAAGACCTCATGTCATAAAAATTTTACCATCCTGTTGAAAGACTTTTTTTAAATCTTCATGATTCTATAGTATGTGTTCTTTTTATTTGTGTCATGAATATATTTATTATCAGCATATTGTGTGGCAATGACTCATTCATGGTCATTTAAAATGCATCTATGTATTCAAAGGTCCCTATTTATGAAGCAACACATTTCATTTTTTTTTTACGAAACTTACCCTGACATTTTCTTATGTACTTTTAATTTTGGTATTATACACATGGGAATTAGTTCTACCTAATTAGAACTAAGCATACCAATTAAAGAGAGTATTGATCACATTGAAACATATGATAGACTGCCCCTAATGTGGTAAAGGATAGGAAGAGTGGGAAAAAATCTATACAAAAGGCAGAGCACTTAACTTCATATAAAAATCAAAATTTGGTGTGATTTTCTATAAATAAAGCCATTATCATTATAAACATTGATCAAAGAGTTGCTATATAGCAAAATTTTTAATAAGTTGGAACCCTCTGGCTGCATTAAAATTTTTGAAAAAATATCTCCTTGAATTTAAGAATTATTTGTTTGAGATGATTATATTGGTATAGTTTTTTATTGGCACACAAGGAATCCAATTTCCAGGTTCATTACCCAAACAACACAGAAATTTGAAACAAGAAAATATCTTAGTGCTTGAACTATAGATCAAACTATAATTCATACACCTCATTCCCTTGTGGATCATTACGATAAGAAGAAAGAAGAAAAAAAAAGGCAATTTTTCTGCCCACTTGATCGATGTTCCATTTGACCTCTGTAATGCCCTCTTGCCATAACCTTTTAAATACCATCTGCTCTTTTTGTGAAGAGTGTGATGGGAAGGAGTCACTTCCAGACAGCAATTGATTATAAGAACATTAATCAAGGGCATGGATTATCTGTAGCATGACACTATGTGCTGTAGTTAAGCAATCTGGCCTTCAATATGATTGGAAAGGCTAATCCTTATGTGGAAACCTCAAACAGACTTGCCATCATATGTTTAAGGAGAACAGAGCAAATAATGCGTGAACATTTATTGGAATCTATGATAAATTTCAGCAATTTTAGGGCTAATTTATTTACCCAGTCTAATGGGATTGGATTGATTATAATATGCGCTCATAAAATACTACACATCGCTCGTGTTTGTTCTAATCACAAAGCACAGCAAAAGCTATGCAGCCTTTACTTGGGACTAGGAAAAATGTGGCACTTTCTTGTGTGGTTTAAATAACACATATATCTGAATTTTCCATTTATTTTCTTCAGTAATTAAATACATTCTTAAATAAGCTTTAGCAAAAGGACTGATAAAGATTTGAGAAAATATTTTCTGAATATTTTATGTGGATAAGAAAAAACCTCTCTTTTGTTAAATTATAGATATAAATAATAGAGAACTGGGGCTTTTTAAATTCCATATAACTTTCTTAACTAATACGTCTACATTAGTGTTTAATATTATAAAAATTTTTCACTAAATATCCATAAGAATTACAAAGAAATGCTACACGTGTGTACATGTGTGTTCACGTGCTATGGAGTTGGGTTGGGTGGGTAAAGAGAGAGATTGTTTAAGTCTAAATACCCGAATCATTTCCTTACTGCTTCATCATGCCTGCCTAGGGCAGAGAATTGTGTTAATTACACAAAGAACTTCTAGGGAAAAATATCACACTATCCCTAAAAGAGAGGAGACGAGTTATCTCAGCAAAAAAATGATAGAACAGTACAATTATTAAAAGAGTGACCATTGAAACCCTGAACAAAGCACGCAACTAAAATAAAGGTATTTTATAAAATCATGAAAAAAATTTACCTAAACTGTTTTTAAAATGCATACTATTTGTGGCTTGGCGCCTGTGGCTCAATAGGCTCAGGCGCCAGCCACGTGCACCCAGGGTGGCAGGTTCAAATCCCCAGCCCGGCCCGCCAAACAACAATGATGGCTGCCACCAAAGAATGGCCAGGCGTTGTGGCGGGCGCCTGTGGTCCCAGCTACTTGGGAGGTGGAGGCAGGAGACTGGCTTGAGCCCAGGAATTGGAGGTTGCTGTGAGCTGTGATGCCATGGCACTCTACCCAGGGGGATAGCTTGAGGCTCTGTCTCAAAAAAAAAAAAAAAATGCATACTATTTGTCACTGCATTGTTGCAAATTGTGAGTTAGATTAGAGGAACGGCACAAATTTAGAAAAGACAAACAAAGGAACTATAGACAGGGTCATGAAGTAAAACAGTTCATTCAAAATAATATAATTTCCTTCTTCGACTTAGCTCATGGGTGTTGGTGGGCAGAACTGCTGCTACCTATGCAGGTCACTCCATGAATGGACACTGACCGATCCTCAGCTAAACACCCATTCACACTCTAGAAGACAATAGTTAGGACAGGAAAGAAGCACCTGGCCGCTCAGCTTCAGTCCCACGGCCCTCCCTTTACTCTGCCTTGATTTGGGACTGTTATTAGATCATTTTTTATACTCTCTTGGGTAATTTCACTAATATCTTTTTTTAAATTATCCTTTCTACCTGCTCTGTAGTATTTCTGGGAAATTTCTCTGGCTTTGAATTACGATGGGTTTTTATAATTTTTGCAGAGATTATAGAACGTTTTTAAATTCTGAGATATTTTGTGGTGGTTGTTGTCTTCCTGGCCAAGCACTCTGTTCTTAGTGGTTTCTAACCACTCCTGTAAGTAGGAAGTACTATCAGGGGACGTACTGTATGCTAGGATGTTGTTTACTACCTAGTGGACTTGATATTGGTGATTGGCTAATGAAAAGGCCACTCTGTTAGAGAATTCCCATAATGTCAGGTTATGTGAGCCATTATGTAGACATACTCCTTTCCTTCAAGATGGGTTCTGCATTCTCTGACACTGCGGATCCTGGTCCTACCTGCTAGGATTCTAGGAGCAGGGCAAGCCTCGTCAGCTGGCTAACTTTCTGAGAGGACAGAATTTTTAGCCCTTGCCTGCTATCCTCTATATGTGTTAGGAGCCCAGGAAGTCATTGTCTTGTCCATTCATTGTCTCCAGAAAATAAGCCTCATTGTTCTTCCTGAAACTATATTTAATACACTGTGTAGAGGATTACTTTTTTTTCAAATGCTTCGTCCTGTCTACTTGTTCGGCAGTTCCCATTGCCTAACTGCCCAGATTTCCTCTGGAATTCTTCAGAAGTATTTGGTTTTTTCACAGGGTTGCCTCATCCTGCACATCCTTCATGATTTTGCAGAACAATACTCTAGCTAAGCAACTCTCTATCAGTTCACACTCTTCTGAAATATTTTTATAATCTTTTTCTTTGATATTGGTCTTGAGTGTATTTTCATCTTAGTCTATGAATTGCCTTGCAAGAACAAAATTGATTGCTTTAAAAGATTATATTTATATATTTGGGCTAGGTTAAGGAAGGCATCAAGATAAGTTGCAGTACCTCAGGGCTAGCAACAACTTGGAGAGGGTACCATTCCAGAACTCTGGTAAGTAGAATAATGGAGCCCAAAAGAGGCCCCTGTCCTAATCTCTAGAAATGTTTGCCTGACATGGTCAAATGGTATTTGCCAAAGTGATTAGTTTAAGAATCTTAAAATGTGGACAGCATCCTGGATTGCAAAGATGGGCCCAATCTAGTCACATGGATCTCTACAGCAGGTAAACTTTCACAGCTATGGGTAGAGGGAGACGTGACTCTGGAAAAATATTCACATAGATGAAACACTGGGGGTTGAAGATGGCTAAAGGAAGATCTGTGACCTCAAAAGGTTGTCCAACATTTTATTCTAGTTTATTATTTTTTTTTTCTGCACATTGGAAAATGAAGACTTGTGTTGGGCCACAAATTAAATGCACAAACACCAATGAAAGCTTATAAGAAAAAAAGGTCTGTGCATATTTTCATAATATTTAACAGCACAGTTAAACAAAACAGGTCTCAAATAGCAGAGAGAGAAAAAAAAAAAGAAAGAAAGGTTGGGCACTTCTGTGAGAGTCTCTGAGGAAAGAAAAAACCATGACAATGATGACAACAACAACAACAACAACAAAACCCTATTACCAACTTGATGTTAGCCCAGTGAGATGAGCGTCAGACTTCTGATCTAACATGTTTGTGTCATTTAATGTCACGAACTTTGTGGTTGTTGCAGCAACAAAGGAAAACTATATATAAGACAGAATGGACAAAGGAACAGAGAAATTTCTAGAACCTGGAAAAAACCTTTCTATAGAGAATGCCCCAACAGAAGCTATAACCTTCATTGAACTTGCTAACTCATAGTGACAGCATGAATGAGGATTAAAAAATAATTCTCAACCTCATTCTTCTTTATTCCAAAGTTTTTTTTTTTTTTTTAAGGCAATCAAGGGATACAAGTATGTGATTCAAAAGTGTAATGGAGAGTGGAGTGTAGGAAGGGAAAGACAAATGGAAGATGCCTGACATTTGTCTGCATTTGTTTTCTTTGTTATTATCTTTAATTGAGTCTCATAAACACATTGTCAGCATTACGTTCAGTATTACAGTCTTTATGTCTTGAGAAACGGTAAGTAAATGCCTTATTCTAAAATGCTTTGTTATAATAATATAATATCTAATGTTCACTGAACACTTATATTTGCCAAACACATTTGCAAACACTTTCCATTTATTACTTCACTTAAGGGTCAATGCAGACTTTTGAAGGAGTTAGTGTTTTTATTGTTCCTCTTCTCTTGTTTTGTTTTAGAAGAGGAAATTCAGACAAAGAAAGTAAAGTTACTTCTTAATAAGTGGTGAAGTCAGCATTTAAACCCAGTCTGTTTCCAATCACTTCCATGTTGAAGAGGGCTTTAGTTCAATAAGCTGCATCAGTATATTAAATAAATCCTGATATTTGATGATCCATACAAAGTAGTCCATCGTTTGTAATAGAAGAAAAGGAAATTAAAGTTCAATCTTAAAGACAATGAATATTCAGGTTTCTCTTAGCCCTCATTCTTTGCCTTGACTATTTAAGTTTTTTTTTTTTCCCCTGTCTCTTAACATTTGGCTTGTGTGGGTGTGTTTGTAATTACCAAAAGGTAATTATTTTACCTAAAGCTCTTAAGCAGTCAGGAATGTTTATTGACTTCCCTTGGGTGTAAAGCTGCTGTACCAGAAACTGAGATTAGTGGAAAAGAAAAGTCCTCACAGATAAGTAAACAAACAATTACAAAGCAAGGTGATAAGCGTAATGAACACAGGAGTCGGGAAGGAAAAGGACACTGCTCATGGCAAGGCGGGCAGCCCAGGCAGTCCTGCAGAAGGTGCTGACCGCAGGGGTAAAGGACACTGCTCATGGGAAGGCGGCAGCCCAGGCAGTCCTGCAGAGGGTGCTGACCTCAGGGGTAAAGGTAGGGTGACCAGACGTCCCGTGCATTTTAAAAAAGTCCCGAATTTTAGAAAGAATGCACAAACGGGCAGGAGAACAGGAAGGGAATATACGGAGGGCTGCCTTGTGGCTATTTCGCCAGAATATGAGTTTTATATTGTTTTTGTTAATTTTATAATGCTAAACTGTAATAATAACAAATAATTGCTGAGAAGTGATTGTTGAGAACTGCTTATCAAAGTTTGCATTGTTGGCTGGGCGCCTGTGGCTCAAGGGGCTAAGGCAACAGCCACATACACCTAAGGTGGCAGGTTTGAATTTGGCCCGGCCCGCCAAATAACAATGATGGCTGCAACCAAAAAATAGCTGGGTGTTGTGGCAAGCACCTGTGGTCCCAGCTACTTGGGAGGCGGAGGCAGGAGACTCCCTTGAGCCCAGGAGTTGGAGGTTGCTGTGAGCTGTGGTGCCACAGCACTCGACCCAGGGGGACACCTTGTGGCTCTGTCACAAAAAAAAAAAAAAAAAACAAACCAAAGTTTGCATTGTTGTCAGGCCCTGCCCTGCCCTGTCCCCTTCTCCACCCCCCCCACCCCCCCACCCCCCGCCATGTTGTCCCGCCTTACAAATGTTAAAATCTAGTCACCCTAGTAAAGGACACTGCTCACGTGGAAAGGTGGCAGCCCAGGCAGTCCTGCAGAGGGTAAAGGTACTGACCTCAGGGGTAAAGGTACTGACCACCACCCCAGAAGAAAAGGATTAAGGCGATTATTCCATTAAGGGAGAACACCTTGTCCAAAGAAAATTGAACCAATTCTCTACAGTCGGTAGCTAGAGACTTGTAATATTTCCATTTGAATGAAGCATAGGGCAGGGAATAGAACACTGAAATGGCATTCAATGATTTTTATAACCTTTTGAAGTCTGAAAAAAACAGCTTGATATTTCCAATAATTCCCATCACAAATTTAGACCCAATCTGTAGGAGCATTATGCTGAACTTGATGAATATTCTTTCTGTATCTATTTTTATTTCCTTTCCTCCACTCCGTCTTCATAACGTGGCATTCTCTCTCCCTTCTCTTCTCGGTAACCAGCATTGGACCATCTATCAGAGAAAGCAGGTCACAGGTAAGGGCAATAGCTGCTCTTTTTTAAAGAACTTTTATTATTCCAGAAGTAAGATTTTACATATTATTATCATTTCCATCTCTTCTATCCTCATCTGTTAAGCTTTCTGTGACTATTAATCTTTCTCTCTGTGCTATTGTAGCGATAATGCATATATCAAGCAATTTAATAATTGATACATAATGAATAGTTACATATTTTTGCTAGTTCTCTCATATAAATTTTCCAGTTACTTACATGAGCTCACATTTGCCTTGTGAGCATGAATTTGAGTAACTAGCTCACTCCTGAACTTCTTGTTTGAATTAAGTTTACAATCTAAGGGCTTCTTCAGTGCTAAGATAGGTATTCTAATATTTATCTCAGAGGGAACTCAGTATGAACAGTCCATCATTATTCTTTCTGGAACCAAATGGCATCACACCTTTAAGTATGACCATGCACAGCCCCTTGCCCAGAGCTGCATGGAGATTCTTGTTAGTCTGCAGAATGCCAGCCAGGATTGGATCTGTACAATCAGATTTTAAACATTCCTTAACTAATGTTGAGAGGTATATCCATTTATTCCCAAAGCTCAAACACTGTGTTAGGTTGGTTAGGTACAGCAGGTTCCATCAGCCCAAACTTCCCAAACTCCAGCCCTGAATGCAGCTATGCCACAAAAAAAAAAAAAAAAAAAAAAAAAAAAGTACAATCCACATTCTATTTGGCTTAATTCTTTTTCTTCTTTTCTTTTTTGTTGCAATTTCCAGCCGGGGCCAGGCTTAAGCCAGGCTTGAACCCACCACCTCCAGTACTCTGGTATACTGGGCCAGAACCCTACTCCTTGAGCCAAAGGCACCGTCCTGGGCTTCATTCCTTTACTACAAGTACAGGTCGATACCTTCTTTGGCCATATGTATGTAAGCTCCAGGATTTGTTGACAAGGGTTGTTGTGTGCACTGTTAAGATGATTAACAGCATTCTTGGTCTCTACCTGCTAGATTTTAATAGTATCATGCAAAAGGAAAATTATTCAAATGTTCCTATTTAAAATACACTAGATACTTATTAAAAACAGCAGGGCTTTATTTAAGAATATTGGAATTGAGGCCAAGTCTGTTGCAATAGAGGGAAGAAACTGAACACAATTCTCAATACTCCAAAGACAGCTGAGGATCTATAGGCAAAACCCAGAAAATGTGTGTGTGTATGGGAGGGGGTCTCAATGAATAAAAAATTGCAAAGATAAGAACTTGATTAGATATGAAAAGTAGTGGGATTTTTGCCAAAGTGACTTAACAGGATTCTTGTCTAAGGCTGGCCAACACTCAACTATGAAGGCTGGGAGATGAGGAAATTTGATCAGACATCAGAGATGGAGGTGACAGAGTTTTCACTAAACTGCCTTAGCAGGATCTTTGCTAAAACTGAGCCAATCATAGAAGGCCATGGTCAAAGCTTAGTTGAAAAGAGAACCCTGACTAAACTTTGCAAAGAAGGGAAATCTGTGTTAATCCACCCAATCCCAAACCGTGTTAATAAAAGAAATGCTTATAGACACTCCAAATGTTCTTTGTGGGGAAGAAAATTGCCTGCTATTGAAGACTACTGTTCTAAAGAATTGTATTAAAATTCATGTAAATGCAATATTCTGAAAAGGATTTGTAACAAGAAAATTAAAACACCACAGCTCGGTGTTCCCAGCCTCCATTCTCTCTGTAACCTCAGGACAGCTCATTAGCTTATGAAACACACTGTGGTGTTGGGGTGGGCGGCAGGAATCACTCTGTGCTCTCTCTTGTGCACATCAATAAATTGGTAGGCCATTTATCATGTAAAAAAAAAAATGGATGCCTTTGTGCTCCACAAGTCCACTATCAAGAGTGAGGCTTTACTTTTCTGTTTAGGTTAATTCTAGACCCAGACTTCTAGAATTATAAAGGAGGACCCATTCAGAGCAGATGGTGGGACTTCACCTGACAGCTTTTGGAGCCATGGGCTTTATGTTGTAGTTATCATAGGTAATTTATTATCAGAAGCTGTAATATTGGATATTTTGTCATTCACTATATTAATTAATTTTACTTGTCTTCTGATAGCAGCCAAATCTTTAAATATATATATATATATAAAAGGATAATCATAGGTAAAAGACTGAAACTAGAGAAAGGAAACCCTTTCTCCACTCAGTAAAATGGATTCAAGATGGATAAGAGAGTTAATTCTAAGGCATGAAACAATAAAAATCCTCGAAGAAACTGTGGGGAAAACACTTGAAGTTATTGACCTGGGGAAAGACTTTATGAAGAAGACATCAGTGGCAATTGCATTGATAACAAAAATAAACAAATGGGACTTAATTAAACTCAATAACTTCTGTATAGCTAAGGAGACAACAACCAAAGCAAATGGACAACCATCAAAATGGGAAATGTTCTTTGCACATTATGAATCAGACAAAAGCTTTATAAGTAGGATCTACAGAGAACTCAAATTAATCAACAGAAAAAAACAACAATCCCTTACATCAATGGGCAAGAGAGCTGAATAGAACCTTTCTAAAGAATATAGATGAAAGGCTAACAAACATGAAAAAATGCTCATCCTACCTAATTACCAGAGAAATGCAAATCAAAGCCACCCTGAGATATCACTTAACCCCAATGAGAATGGCCCACATCACAAAAATCTCAAAGTTGCAGATGCTGGCATGGATGTGGAGAGAAGTGAACACTTTCACACTCCTGGAGGGACTGCAAACTAATACAACCTTTTTGGAAGGAAGTATGGAGAACCCTTAACGAACTCAAACTAAACTTCACATTTGATTATGCAACCCCGTTGCTACGCATCTACCCAGAAGAAAAAAGAATCATTTTATCATAAGGACATTTGTATTAGACTGTTTATGACACCTCAGTTTGCAATTTCCAAACTATAGAAACAATCTAAATGCCCACTAATCAAGGAATGGATTAACAAGCTGTGGCATATGGAATACTATTCAGACACTAAAAAAGACGGAGAGTTTACTTACATCTTTGTATTAACCTGGATGGAGTTGAAACTATTCTCCTTAGTAAGGCATCACAGGAATGGAGAAGCAACATACCAGTGTACTCAATTCTGATATGAAGACAATTCATGACCTAGTAAGTACGTAGTGGGTGGTATAGGGGAGTTGGGAGAGGGAAGGAGGGACAGGGGTGGGGGGTCCTGGTGTGTGGCACATCTCATGGAGGCAGAACACAATTATAAGAGGGACTTTATCTAACAAATGCAATCAGTGTAACCTGTTTCTCTGAACCCTCAGTGAATCTCCAACTATATATATATATATATAAAAGGTGAAAAGAGACTGACAAAATCATTCATAAAGCATGATTTTATAAACTGCTACCATTTCACCACACAGGGTGACTCACACCTGTAATTCTAGTACTTGGAAGGCCGAGGTAGGTGGACTGCCAAAGCTCATAGGTTGGAGACCAGCCCAAGCCAGAGTGAGACCTTGACTCTAAAAAATAGCTGAGTGAGTGTTGTGATATGTACCTCTAGTCTCAGCTACTCAGGAGGCTGAGGCAAGAGGATCACTTGAACCCCAGAGTTTGAGGTTGCTGTGAGCTGTGACACCAGGGTACTCTACTGGGGGTGACCAAGTGAGACTTTGTCTTGAAAAAAAAAAAAAAAGAAAAAACCTACTATCATTTCGATGAGGATATGGAGATATATATATATATACCTTTTAGATTTCTCTGGTGAACCTATAGAAGAGAGGTTCTAGAAGAGAACCTTAGAAGAGTTTCTAAGGACGTGTAGGTAAGTGAAAAAATGTTTGATGTGATTATTATAATTTTCACATTATAATTGCTTATGTGAGTTATTTATTTTAATGGCATATAAATGGGTATTTTCTAATACATCATATTTTTTCTTTATTTGGAGAATGTTAATATTCACCAGTTCTAAGAAGATAGGCACTTTTTGCTACAATTCTTACAATAAACTATTTCTAGTAAAGAGATACATTTGAACATATCTTGTTAAAAACCCTCATTAACAAACAGTGTAATTAGATATTGAATATACTGGAAAACATATATATCATATAAACAGATTTATAAACGGGAAAATTAGGGAGTTAATTTAAAAGCAAAAAGCATTGAGCAGTCATAAAGAACTGTAAACTCATTAAATTTTTTTTTCAGTCTTCATTTAACTTCTCCTATTCAATAAAATGCTTTGCAGCTTTCTTTGGTCTAAATGGATTCTTTGCTTTTTTATATACTGTCATCAGTGTAAACTTAAGATACATTAATTTAGAAAGCATGATTTACTCTGGTTTATAACATGTATTGCAAATTGGGATTCTATCTGACAGCAACTTACACTGTCTCATCCCAGTTAATTATCACATATTTTGATGGAGTATGTAAAATCACTGTAGAGGGTAATTAAAAGATGAGTTAAAATTTAAAAAAAAACAGAAAAAAATCAAAACTCATGATTTGACTTTATAGATGTCTTTCAAAAGAACATTTCAAGTACTAGATAATTAATTGCAATACAAACACATGACAAAAGTGATTCTGAATTAAATGTTAAAAATCAAATGCAAAATGGATTTAGAATAACTTATTTATGAACTTAATAAAATGAATCCATTTTTTACACAGGTAAGATTTTTCTCATTTTAAGGTAGCTAATGATCATGAATCCATTTTAGTAATATTAATTTGATTTTCATTTGATTTTTTCTACACCTTAATTCCCTATTTCAAAGTAATAATCAGGATCTAAGTTGATAATGGCACTGTATTACTCCAAAATTAAATATTATAGTTCTCCCAAGAGTGCTAGATGAAATTTCACTTCTAGAACTGCCTAGAGGTAACATTTTAGTTATATATCTTGGTCAACATAATGAAAGAAACACAATTGCTCCTGCCTATCCAAATTTACTAAAGTGTCCATCTGGTATTTCTGTGTTCTCAGTTATTAATACAAGCATATGCTCAGAGAATGCTACCACTTTGCTAGTTAAAATAGTCGCTGTTTTAGAAACAGTAGTACCTACATATGCATTAGAGAATAAGAGTTTAATGTTTAATTTTTCCTCCTCTGGGTCTTGTGAATGTATTCTACAGTAACTTTCATGTGTTGCTAACTCACAGAATGATTTTGTTCAATTGGGTACTGTGCATAATTTGTGTACTTCTCTGGGTACTGTGTATAATTTGTGTACTTCTCCAAACACCTTACCCTAAAATATATTCAGTAGTTTTTAAATGATACACATCATCTAAGAAATCTCAGTGTTGCAATGATGACCAAAGGGAAAGCTCTGACACCTAAACAGCAATGAGTTCAACAGGTCTGTGAACACATCTTAAAGGACGACTAAAGGTAGTGGCAATAGGGTATTTTGTTATCATTATTTCTAATAAATAAATGATAGGGTTTTTATGTGTTCTGATTCTAGTTCTAGAAGAGCTAATGGCATTATTTTATGCCATAGCCACATGGATAAACAGGATCACAGGAAATTAATTGCGGTTCTTCATTCTCCCTAATATAACCAACGTCATTGAGAATTATGTTATGCATGTGGAATTTTCCCAACTTGACTTCGCAAAAGCATTTTAGGAAGAAATTAGTTTGTGAACCTAGGGCTATCTGTTCAGGCAGGCCATCATTACATTATTTATTTCTTATTCCTGCATTTTTACTGTTAAATTTGTTCACTTGCCTTTCTGCATATAATGTATCCAATGATTCAAACCCAAAAGGTATCATACAAAAATCAAAGTTAAAACTGTTCTCCAAGTACTTTTCTATCCTCCATTTCCCCATACCTTTCCCTCAAAATAACTACTGTTTGTGATGTCTACATGTCTTTTTAGAATATATTCATATAGATAAAACAGTCCCAATCTTTCTGGCAGCAGGGACTGCTTTTATGGAAGACCATGTTTCCACAGACTGGGAGGAGGGGGAATTAGATTCTCACAGGGAGCACACAGCTGGGGTCCCTTGCATGGGCAGTTTACAGCAGCGTGTACATTTCTAGAAGAATCTAATGCCTCAGCTGATGTGACTCAGGCAGAGCTGAGTGTTGACGTGAGTGATGGGGAGCGGCTGTAAACGAAGTTGAAATTTCACTTCTCCTCCCACCCACATCCTGCTGCGGGGCCCAGTTCCTCACAGGCCACAGACTGTAATCTGCCCATAGCGTGAGATTTAGGAACTGCCAATGAAAAAGCTAAAACAAATGCATTATTTTCTAATATTTTGTAATCTATACGTTTGCATTTATGTTTTCTGCATCAATGGATTCAAATAATAATTGAATATATTTGGAAAATTAAAAAAAAAATGGATGCTTGAGTCTGTACCGATAATGTGGAGACTTTATTCTGATGTAAGTTTTCCCCAAAGTATACAATATAACAACTGTTTCCATGATATTACACTGTGTGTTACAACTAATCTGGAGATAAAGGACATGGGATAATGGCACAGGTTATATATAAATACTCTGTATTAAACCATTTGTAACAGCGGACTTGAGCATCCTTTAATTTTAGTGTCTCTAGGATCCTAGAACCAATCTCCTAAGGATTTCAAGGAATGAGTGTATAACATTCACACCATTCTGCACTTTTTAATTTATTTATTTCTATATCAGCACATACAAAACTTCACCATATACTTACATCATTAGATAGGTATAAATAATTTATGTTGATTCCAGTCTTACTGTATTACAATGAGCTGAATAAACTTGAAAATACATCATTTCATATATGGATATTATAAACATACATTCCTATATGTAAAATTGCTCTTCCAAGGTATACATTTTTTAATTGATTGATATTAGCTTGAAAACTTTTATAAATTTTGACATTAGTTAGTAATTATACCAGCAGTATGAGTACCTGTTTCCCACAGACTCATTGATAAAATATGTTGTCATATTATAGAGATTTATCTCTCTCTGTATCTCAAAAATATTTGATAAACGTTTGCACTAATATAACATCTCTGATGATGCTGTTTCTTCTGGGTTTTGTTTCACCTTCTTTGAACACTGCTATCTTCTGGAAAAATATTATGAACTCCAGTTGCATTTCTCCCTCAAAGAACTGTGATTTCCTTTTTTCAGCCAAATGGTCGTTCCTTTCATTAATTCTTTTTAATTGCATGTTTGATTACCACTGATATTATATATGTCTAAATTACATTCTAATACATTATTTTGACTTGTTTGTACACTCCAGTTATACATGTGCTATCCACTTTTGCCTGCATTCTAAACCTATCATTTATTTTCTTATGTTGTTTAACTTTTATTTTCATTTCCTTCTGCTTTTATTTCATTTTTATTTAATTTCCTTCTATCATGTATTTTCTTATATTGTTTAACTTCTATTTTATTTTCATTTCCTTCTGCTTGATTTTTTTTCCTGTCCACTCTGCCTTCTACTTGTTTTCTAAGGGCCCTTCCCCTGGTGCTTCTTCCCAGTTTGCCTTCATTGCTGTAAGCTGTGGTGAAATTTTTTCCACTTTTTCCTTCACTTCTCTCTGTATTCCTGTTTATGGCCTCCATTTTTATCATCCTCTTACTTTGCCTTTTGTTTCTGTATGGTGGTCTCCCTTTACCAAAATGATTGTTTTACTGAAATCTTAATGCATTGGAAAATATATGGCCAAAATTTGAATTTTGTCTATGGTACTATTTGTCTCTGGTTACCTTGTCTGTTGGTGGGATTCTGTGTTCTTTTTATTCTTTTCGTTTGACTTAACATTTCTTTATCATTATAGCATGTCTTTTCCTTTATTATGTCATTGAACACTACATATTTTAAATATGCCTGGTCTAGATATTTTTATTCATTTTCTTTACATGGGAAGTGACCCAGTAATCTACTAGGCAGGGGAGTTTCTATACACTAAAGACTGAACTTCACCTCTGCTACTACAGGCAGTGACTGAATGCATTGTTGGTGATTCACTGTACAGCTCTAAGACCTGAGCCAACGCACTTGCATAAGAGCTTCCTCTGCCTTTCACTCACCCAAGCTCTCACATTTTGTTGTTGTTGAAAACAAGAGATACACATTTAGAAAATTTATTTTTCTTGTAATTGTTACTGCCCATCTAGGTTGATTGCCACTACTCAAG
>CAUYQV010022934.1:0-10349 GCA_963574575.1 Galagoides demidoff
GGCTCATGCCTGTAATTCTAGCACTCTGTGAGGCTGAAGAGGGTGGATTGCTTGAGCTCAGGAATTCCTGACCAGCCTGTGCTAGAGTGAAACCTCATTGTTATAAATGATAGAAAAACCTAGCCGGGCATGGTGCAGTACGCCTGTAGCCCCAGCTGCCCAGGAGGTTGAGATAAGAAGATGACTAGGCTCGGTGCCTGTGGCTCAATCGGCTAAGGCGCCAGCCACGTACACCTAAGGTGGCGGGTTTGAATCCCCAGCCCGAGCCCGCCAAACAACAATGATGGCTGCAACCGAAAAATGGCCGGGCGTTGTGGCGGGCGCCTGTGGTCCCAGCTACTTGGGAGGCAGAGGCAGGAGACTCGCTTGAGCCCAGGAGTTGGAGGTTGCTATGAGCTGTGATGCTATGGCACTCTACCCAGGGGGATAGCTTGAGACTCCATCTCAAAAAAAAAAAAAAAAGATGACTAGAGCCCAATAGTTTGAGGTTGCTGTGAGCTATAATGATGCCACAGCACTCTGCCTAGGGCAACAGAGTGAAACTTTGTCTAAAAATAATAAATAAAAAATATACTTACTATAGTTTTAGAAATTCACATATTCTTTGTACCTAGAATAAATTTATTACAGAAAAGCAATCTTTCTGGTAAGGTTATATACATATAATTTATTTTTAACTTGTATTTCAGAAATTAGAAGATTAATTTTGTCAGGAACAGGGGAAGGAAGAGAAATTTCTATTAAAATGTTTTTCTTCTGTCCTTAACTATGCCTTAACTCTCAGTGGGAGTGTCATAGTTTTTAGGAGAAAGAGTTTGCCGTTCTTTGATTAATTTATTAAAGCATAGGATTACATTTTTCTGGGATACTATCATATAGAACATAATGTACACATCAGTGTCTTAAAGCTAGAGAAAACTTATAGAATATTGATCAGAGTCAAGGTGTTGTGACCCTAAAACAAACTAATGGTCACTTCCCCCTAGTTTATAAAAGTTATTGTTAGGGTATTAACTGACTACCAATTGTTGAACCAATAATTTAAAGATAAGACAACAATGTAGTGGTATCAAAGAGCACTAGAAACAGAGATGACAGTCTTATTTTCTGCTGAGTGCTTGAAGATTAACTTAAATTTACTAGTAATTATTGATTTTAAGACTTCCTGGTGACTGGTGCAGGTTTCCATGCTTTATAGAAGTTGAAGTAGTGGGGAGAAAAACAAAGTGATCTTCTTAAAGCCATACCTCAGTGACAGGGAGATATCTAGATCTGAGTTTCCTGAGTTTCCTATACTTCCTCAGTCAGCTTTGATCCTCAATGGCATGAAGTGAGCAAGGATTTGGAGGCATCAGAGTTTTCTTTGGGGGATGGTGTGATAGGCAAGTAGCTTTTTAAGGTTCACTAAGATAGTTTATTTTCACCCTCAAAACAGCTGGTGGAAGAAAATTTGGTTGCTTCTATTCCAGGGTAGACTGAGGCATATAGAAATGAGCCACAGTATGGACGTTTGTGCTTTTTATGGCCTAACCAAGTAATTACACTTTGTAATAACTGTTGCCTATCAATTTTTATGATGTATTTCCTAGTGATACTGTTTGCATTAGTAAGTTTTATAAACTGAGATAACTGAATCCAGTCGTCCCACATTAGGGTTCTTCGGTAGGTAACAGTAGCTGTGGAAAACTACCTTGGAAGTACTTCCTCACAACTTTATTGTTATTGGAAAGCAAATTTTTAAACAAAATTTGCACACAAAATCATGCATACAATGTGGTCTATGAGCCTAATGATTTTCTGATCTAATAGTTTTTTTCAATAACACCTCCTCAAGGGAGACATTCCAGTGACAGAATCTAGTTACCTTTACAGTAGGCACAAGATAACAAGAGAAATTCTCCTAAATTGATAACCGTATGGAGCATTAGTTAGGAATCCGGGCTTGAGCTTCAACTCTGGGGGCCTCGCTGAATTTTTACACTTCTTAAAATGCAGTTGTGGCACATGTCTTTAAATATTATTATTAACTGGTTCATATATATAGTCATACATTACATAATGACATTTTGGCCCATAATAGACCACATACATGATAGTGGTCCTATTAAGATTATAATGCCCCTGAAAAATTCCTATCAACTAGTGATGTGGTAGCTGTTGTAATTATCAGAGAATAGTGTGTGTGTTGGACGATACTCAGATAAGCCTGTGCTGCCAATTCTATGAAGTACAGCGCTTGCAATCAGACATAGCACTTGGTAATGACAATAAGTAATTGTTACTGATCTGTATGTTTACTGTGCTTTCTATTGTTATTTTAGAGTGTAAGTAGAGTGTACTACTTTTATGTGTGCAAGATGTATATGTGTGTGGGTGGGTATGTATGTATGTATATGTATGTCTTAGCTATAAAACAGCTTCAGGAGGTATTCCAAAGAAGGCATTGTCATCATAGGAGATGACAGCTCCATGTATGTTACTGCCTTTGAAGACCTTCTGGAGGGCAAGATATGGAAACTGAAGATGGTTAAATTGATGATCCTGACTCCATGTAGGCCTAGACTAATGTATGTGTTTGTATCTTAGTTTTTAAGAAACAAAGTTTACAAAGTTAAATTTAAAAGTTATAAAAATAGAAAAATCTTTTTTTTTTGAGACAGAGCCTTAAGCTGTCCCCATGGGTAGAGTGCTATGGCATCACAGCTCACAGCAACCTCCAACTCCTGGGCTCAAGCAAGTCTCCTGCCTGAGCCTCCCAAATAGCTGGGATTACAGGCGCCCGCCTTAATGCACATAGTATAAGTATGTAAAGAAAGATATTATTTTTACAACTATACACTGTGTTCATATTTTAAGCAAAGTGTTACTGTAAAAGAGAAAGATAAAAAAATTAAAACTTTGTAAAGTAAAAAGTTATAGTAAGCTAAGATTAATTTGAAGACTTTTTTTTTTTTTTTTGTAGTTTTTGGCCAGGGCTGGGTTTAAACCCGCCACCTCTGGAATATGGGGCCAGTGCCCTACTCCTCTGAGCCACAGGTGCCCCCCAAAATATTTTTATATAAATTTAATGCAGACATATTTATGAAGTCTAGAGTAGTGTACAATGATGTCCATGTCCTAGGTCTTCATATTATTCACCACTTACTCACCAAATTACCTGGAGCAACTTCTAGTCCTGCAAGCTGTATTCGCAGTAGCTGCCCTCCTGTACAGGTGTGCCCCTTTGTAATCTTTTATACTGTAATTTCACTATCCCATTTTTATGTTTAGATACACAAATCCTTACCAATATGTAATAGTTGCCTTCAGTGTTAAGTATAACAACATGCTTTATGGGATCGTAGCTTAGGAGTAATAGGCTGTATACTATGTAGCATAGGTGTATGGTAGGCTATACCCTCTACCTTTGGTAAGTATACTCTGATGTTTGTAGAAGGACGAAATTGCCTAAGGAAGCATTCTCAGAATGTACCCCTGTTGTGATACACGATTATGTATCATATACAATCGTAAACTGCTTCACCAAAGAAAAGCACTTTTTAATGCTCATAGTTCTAATTAACAGGCCATTCTTCCACTAATAAAAACCCATTTGGGGCTTCACCGTACATTGTTAAATGTGTAGCTCATTGATATGAATAGCAGAAGCATTTGTGGCAGCTCTTCTAGATACATCCTTGCTGATGAGACAACTAGTGGCCACTTCCTCACTGTGCCTTCCTAAGATCACAGTCCTTTTTTTTTTTTAAAGACTGAGTCTCACTTGTTGCCCTCTGTAGAGTGCTGTAGCTTCACAGCTCACAGCAACCTCAAACTCTTGGGCTCAAGTGTTTCTGTTGCCTCAGCCTCCCTAATGGCTGGAACTATAGGCACCCACCACAAAGCTGGGCTATTTTTAGAGACAGAGTCTTGCTCTTCGTCAGGCTGGTCTTGAACCCGTGAGCACAGGAAATCCACCTGCTTTGGCCTCCCAGAGTGCTAGGATTACAGGTATGAGCCATTGAGCCTGGCCAAGATCACAGCCTTTGTTCAAGGAACAGAGAGAGCACACTTGCCTAGTGCAAGACCCTGAGAAAGGCAAAGGGAAGAAGCTAAGAAAGTGTAAGGAAAATGAGAAGAAAGGTTTTATAGAAGTAAGCCTTTTTTTTTTTTTAGAGACAGAGTCTCACTTTGTCCCCCTCAGTAAAGTGCTGTGATGGCACAGCTCACAGCAACCTTCAGCTCTTGGGCTTAGGCGATTTTCTTGCCTCAGCCTCCCAAGTAGCTAGGACCGCAGGTGCCTGCCACAATGCCCGGCTGTTTTTTTGTTGCAATTTGGCTGGGGCCAGGTTTGAACCCACCACCCTCAGTATGTGGGGCCAGCGCCCTATTCACTGAGCCACAGGCAGAACCCAATTAAGCCTTTTTAAATGCTATCAAGAATCAAGGGCCAGATGAGGTGGCTCTGGGAGGCTGAGGCAGGTAGATTGCTTAAGCTCAGAAGTTTGAGACCAGCCTGAGCAAGAGCAAGACCCTGTGTCTACTAAAATAGAAAACTGAGGTAAGAGGATCTTACCAGCGCAGGAGTTTGAGGTTGCTATGAGCTGTGATGATGCCATGGTACTTCACTGAGGGTGATAAAATGAGACTCTGCTAAAAAAAAAAAAAGGAAAATAAGAATCAAGTACCTAATAGAATATTTAAGAAGTATTTGTTGACCTAACAGTTAGGAAGTTAGTGATATTCTCATAGTTATTTTAGTAAAGTGGAAAAAGGGGAGGCCATCTTGGACTTCTTTAAGGAGTACTGTCGGAAGTGAATAGCTAGGAAAGTTACAGGGCTGAAAATAACTTAGTATGATCTTTAGTAGCACACAAAACTTAAGTGATCAATTCATTTTACTAATTAGATCATGGAAATAATGCTGTGCCAAAATTTTGTAAAAAGCTAGTGTGGCATTTCATGAGGCTGTTATTAGCCTTCGTTTAGTCACTAGAGGGCACTCCATACTTTATACTATAAAATCAATACCGGATATATTCAAGTGTTAACTTTATTTGAGACTGATAGTTGCCACAAATATTGATTCAGAGAGTATTACTTTTTTTTTTTTTTTTTGAGACAGTCTCAAGCCGTTGCCCTGGGTAAAGTGCCCTGTTGTCGTGGCTCACAGCAACCTCAACTCTTGGACTTAGATGATTTCTCTTACCTCAGCCTCCCAAGTAGTTAGGACTGCAGGTGCCCACCACAACACCCAGACAGAGTATTACATTTTTATTACTGTTTTGTTCATTAATCTTGCTAGTACTGCTAAGAATAGATTCTTGAGGCACTATCATATGAAGTGTACATTCTGAAACTAATGTGGTATATCTGGTATTTCAGACTAACAGTCAAGCAGTGTAGATAGCCACATATGTCCACAGAATTAAGAGTTTCAGATAGAAGTGGCAGTAGGTTTTTTGAAAAAGTTTAAGAAACCTGGATATCACTATATAATTATAAGTTTCATAAATTTGTGTTAATGAATAAATGAATCTACCTGGGTAGAATGCTGTGGTGTCATAGCTCACAGCAACCTCAAACTCTTGGGCTTAAGTGATTCTCTTGCCTCAGACTCCCAAGTAGCTAGAACTACAGGCACCTGCCACACCAAGCAATCAGCCTCTCAAAGTGCTGGGCTAACAGGCATGAGCCACCTCCCCCAGCCCAAATGACCTTCTTTTATCTCTAACTCTCCTTTTATTTCATTACCATTGGCTGGTTTGTTTAAAGAGTATGCTTTCTTTTGGACCACTTGCAATTGTGTTAAAAATTTGGGAATTGGATATTACATGTATGTATTTGTACTATTGCCTTTCCTTTGGTGGATATAGAAGATGAACAATCAGTTAACTAAAACTCCCTTACTAACATTCTTTTACAGTTGCAAAGTTCTAGTATAATTTCAAAAGTTCTTTTATAGTTCTGTTTAAGACACAGAGGTACAAGCCATATGTTCCATAATGAAATTCTGGAGGGAATGAACCTAGTGTCTGCATTGCTTAGAAACTGAATGATCAGTGACAGTGTTATATCATTTATTGTATAGTATTCGAAAAACATGAGTTTTATGGACTGCATTTGTTTAGCTTCCTAACTCTACCACTTTTGTTAGTTCAGTGACTTTTGAATAATTACTTAAATTTGTTTTTAGCAGTTTATTTTTAGTGTAAAAACCCTATGCCTAGGAAATGTTCAAAATATTCAATATTATATTATCCATAATAGGAAAAAGTTGGCCAGGCCTGGTAGCGTTTTGGGGATGGAGGTGGGTGGATTGCTTGAGCTCAGGAGTTTGAAATGAACCTGAGCAAGAGCAAGACTCTGTCTCTACTAAAAATAGAAAAAACAAGCCAGGTGTCATGACAGCACCTGTAGTCCCAGCTACTTGGGAGGCTAAGGCAAGAGGATCATTTGAACTGAGGAGTTTGAGGTTGCTATGTACTAGGCCAATGCCATTGCACTCTAGCCTGCACAACAAAGTGAGATCCTATCTCAAAAAACAGAAAACGCCTTCTTAATCAGATTTTTTTTTTTTTTTTGAGACAGAGTTGTTGTCACCCAGGGTAGAGTGGCATAGCGTCACACACCGCTTACAGCAACCTCATACTCTTGGGCTTGAGCAGTCCTCTTGTCTCAGCTTCCAGGTAACTATTATAGGCATGTGCCATGATGCCCAGCTAGGTTTTCTAGTTTTTTTTTTTTTTTAAGTAGAGACAGGGTTTCGCTCTTGGTGGTCAGGCTGGTCTTGAACTCCTGAGCTCAAGCAATCCACCCGAGTCAGCCCCCCAGAGTGCGAGCATTACAGGCATGAGCCACCTTGCCTGGTCTTTTTGGTTTTTTAGACAGAATCTCACTATGTTGCCCTCGGTATAGAGTGCTGTGACATCACAGCTTATAGCAACCTCAAACTCTTGGGCTTAAGCAATTCTCTTGCTTCATCCTCCTAGGTAGCTGGGACTATAGCTGCCTGCCCCAACACCTAGCTATTTTTTTGTTGCAGTTGTCATTGTTTAGCAGGCCTGGGCTGGGCTCAAACCTGCCAGCCTCGGTGTATGTGGTTGGTGCCCTATTTACTGAGCTAAGGGCACCAAGCCACCTCCCCTGGTCTTAATAAAAAATATTTTACATCATGCATGACCTAACATGAGTGAATAGAGACACATATATAGATTATGCAACTGAAACTTGTTGTGATAAACTCCCATGTTTTCCATTCTATTTTTGTAAATAACAACAAGAAAAAAAACCTGGCTAGTGGTTCATGAAATGCTTTTATAACCTCCTTTCCAAGACTACTAGTCCATATAATTAATGTATCCTGAGATGACTTTTTTTTTTTTTTTTTGAGATGGAGCCTCAAGCTATCCCCCTGGGTAGAGTGCCATGGCATCACAGCTCATAGCAACCTCCAACTCCTGGGCTCAAGCGAATCTCCTGCGTCCGCCTCCCAAGTAGCTGGGACCACAGGCGCCCGCCACAACACCCGGCCATTTATTGGTTGCAGCCATCATTGTTGTTTGGCGGGCCTGGGCTGGGGATTCGAACCCACCACCTTGGGTGTATGGGGCTGGCGCCTCAGCCGCTTGAGCCACAGGCACCGAGCCTTTTTTTTTTTTTTTTTGAGACAGAGCCTCAAGTTGTCCCCCTGGGTAGAGTGTCATGGCATCACAGCTCACAGCAACCTCCAGCTCCTGGACTCAAGCGAGTCTCCTGCCTCCGCCTCACAAGTAGCTGGGACCACAGGCGCCCGCCACAACGCCAGGCTATTTTTTGGTTGTAGCGCCATTGTTGTTTGTCGGGCCCGGGTTGGATTCGAACCCTCCACCTTAGGTGTATGTGGCTGGCACCTTAAGCCACTTGAGCCATAGGTGCCAAGCCTAAGACGACTTTTGACATTAACTTACACAGTTGAAGTAACATAGGCTGAGAAGTTAGATTATCTTTTATCAGGGTAATGTCTTCACAACAGCCATTCTAATCTGTTTCCTTTAATTCTTTTCATATTTTTTCCTTTTAACACTATATAACTTCATAAATTATGAAGAGCAAAGCCCTAAGAGCAGGCATAAAATCTGTCATTGTTTTTCTTTTTTATCCATAGATATATGTTCTATATCTGTACTACAGTCAATCTATTTTTCTTCTTGTGAGAAAAGAAAAGATGTTAAGGCATTTTCTTTCTACTTATAATTTCTTGGTTATTTGTTATGTAATAGTATTTCTGCCAACATTTTCACATCTTCCTGTAAACAAATTACAGTCCTCCCCTTTAAAGTCCTTCCTTTGTTCTGTTTCGCTATTTAGTTAATCATTTTTCTTAGCTGTTAGTCCTTTTTTTTTTTTTTTTTTTTTTTTTTTTGAGATAGAGCCTCAAGCTATCCCCCTGGGTAGAGTGCCATGGCATTACAGCTCATAGCAACCCCCAACTTCTGGGCTCAAGCGAGTCTCCTGCCTCTGCCTCCCAAGTAGCTGGGACCACAGGCGCCCGCCACAAAGCCTGGCTATTTGTTTGTTTGTTTGTTTTTGGTTGCAGCCATCAGTGTTATTTGGCAGACCCAGGCTAGATTCAAACCTGCCAGCTCAGGTGTATGTAGTTGGGGCCTTAGCTGCTTGAGCCACAGGCGCCGAGCCAGCTGTTAGTCTTTTTATACAAATTGTCCTGTTCATTATGCTTATACTTCACCCCTTTCTTATGTATCTTTTTATTTTTTTTTTGATACAGGGTCTCACTGTGTCACCCTCAGTAAAGTGCCATGGTGTCACAGCTTACAGCAACCTCCAACTCTTGGGCTTAAGCGATTCTCTTTCCTCAGCCTCCCGAGTAGCTGTGACTACAGGCACCTGCCACGACGCCTGGCTATTTTTTGGTTGCAGTTTTCATTGTTGTTTAGCAGGCCCAGGCTGGGATCAAACCCACCAGCCTTGGTGTATGGGGCCTGCGCTCTAGCCACTGAGCTATGGGTACCGCCTACCACCCCATTCTTTAATCCTTTAGCCTCTTTTCCCTACTGCCTTTACCAAAATTGTATTATCAAGATCAGTGTCTTTGGCTCGGCACCCATACCTTCGTGGTTAGGGTGCTGGCCACATCCACTGGGACTGGCAGGTTCAAACCCAGGTTGGGCCTGCTAAACAACAATGACAACTACAAAAAAAAAAAAATAGTCATGCATTGTGCCAGGCGGCTGTAGTCCTAGCTGCCTGGGAGGCTGAGGCAAGAGAATCACTCAAGCCGAAGAGTTGGAGGTTGCTATGAGCTGTGATCCCATGGCACTCTACCGAGGGTGGCATAATGAGACTTTGTGTCAAAAAAAAAAAAAATCAATCCTTTCAGCCGGAGATACCATCTTCCGGTAATTCACCAAAATGACAAACACAAAGGGAAAAAGAGGAGAGGCTCCCGATACATGTTCTCTAGACCTTTCAGAAAACATGGAGTTGTTCCTTTGGCCACATATATGCGAATCTACCAAGAATGGTGATGTTGTAGATATCAAAGTAATGAGTACTATTCACAAAGGCATGCCACACAGATGTTACCATGGCAAAACCGGAAGAGTCTACAATGTTACCCAGCATGCTGTAAGGGCAAGATTCTTGCCAAGAGGATTAATGTTCGTATTGAGCATATTAAGCATTCTAAAAGCTGAGATCGCTTCCTGAAATGTGTGAAGGAAAATGATCAGAAAAAAAGGAAGCCAAAGAGAAAGGTCAACTAAAGCACCAGCCTGCTCCACCCAGAGAAGCCCACTTTGTGAGAACCAATGGAAAGGAGCCTGAGCTCCTGGAACCCATTTCCTGTGAATTCATGGCATAATAAGCATATAACATAGCACACAGGAGTATTAGTGGACCCATGTTTTTAGGTGCAAGAACCTTTTTATTCCCCATGAGCTCATGGCATAATAGGTATACAGCATAGCACACAGGATAACCAACAGACCCCCATGTAACAGTGATACAAGGTGCTGGAACCTATTCGTAAATTCAAAAGTCAATCAACACTTTGTCACATTCAATGGCAAGGTGCCTCCCTGAGCTACTGGAACCTCTTCCCTATGAATTCATGGCATGGTAGATAAAAATAGTAGCCTACTGCTACTGTAAAAATCTTTCTTGTTCATTCACTAAAAGTATGATATTTTTCCCCCAAAGAAGTATTAAAGCAAATTTTAATGTATCCTAAAAAAAAAAAAATGCCAATCACAAAAGACCACATATATAATTCCACTTATATGAAACTTCCAGAAAAGACAAATCTATAGAGACAGAAAGTAGGTTAGTTGTTGCCTAGGGCTATAGGAGTTGGCGGGGTGGGGGTTAGT
>CAUYQV010022937.1:0-10116 GCA_963574575.1 Galagoides demidoff
TGGAAAGAAGTTTGGAGAACACTCAAGGAACTAAAAGGAGACCTATGGTTCGATCCTGCAATTCCTCTACTAGGTATATACCCAGATGATCAAAAATTATTTTACAACAAAGACATTTGCACCAGAATGTTTATTGCAGCCAAATTCATAATAGCCAAGACATGGAACAGCCCAAGTGCCCAATGACCCATGAATGGATTAACAAATTGTAGTATATGTGCACTATGGAATACTATGCAGCCATAAAAAATATGGAGACTTCACATCTTTTATTTTTACCTGGATGGAGCTGGAACATATTCTTCTTAGTAAAGTATCTCAAGAATGGGGAAAAAAGTATTCAATGTACCCAATACTACTATGAAATCAATATATAACTACCTACACACTCATACAAATGGCAAAACATAACTATAGTCCAGAAAGTAGAAGGGAAGAGGAGAGAGAGGGGAGGGGAGGAGGGAAATAGGAGGAAGGAGGATATTTGGAGGAACCTCACCTAATATGCATGATGCAATGGTAAATTTCAAAACTATTAAGAAATGAGTATTATTGTGATGGATGTGTTACTTAGTTCAATTTAAACATTTCACATTGTATATTGAAGTAGTGCCCTGAACCCCATAAATGCATTGTTGTAACCCAGCCCATTCCCATGCCCCCCCACCCCAGGGTGGCAGAGAACGTGCCTCTCAGCTAATTCCCAGGCCCTCTCCTTCCCCCTAGGGTTGCCAGGAATAGACTTCAAAACAAGAACCCAAACAGTAACCACTGTTGCCCAAACTATAACTATTGCTATCTGAACTATAACCATTGCTACTGTAACCACTGCCACCCAAGCTGTAACCACTGATACCTAAACTGTAAACCTAAACTGTAACCCTGCCGATGGTGCCCTGCCAACGGCAACATTCCTTATACACAAAAAAGAGTATAAAAGACAAAAACACCTGCACTTCGGGGCCACCTGTCTTAGGACAATGGCCCCCTGCACAGGTGTAAATAAATTACCAATAATTTGCATCAGTGTGGGTCCAAGTCCATTTTTCCAAGTCCTTTAAGTTATTTCAACATCAATGTACAAAGTTATGATAAAAAATAATTAAAACAAATAGATAAATAAAAATGATTCAGCACTTACCCTTCTGACCAGGAAAAATGATTATTTTTCCTGCAAAGTTAATTTTTCCTAAAATGTTAAAGGCCCAAGTCTAGCCTCAGAAAAGATGACTGGGGACTGGAGAAGGTGTTTATCCATGCTATATAGTTCAAGATTATTTCTTAATCAGTCACTAGTTGACCTCTTTTCTATTTAGTTTAACTCTTATCTTCCATTTGTTCTACATTTGGTAGTACACCGGTCTTTATCCAACTTATGAGATTGCTTGAAATTATGTTTTTAACTTGTCATATCCTGAAGTCATACACCTCCTGCCCTCTACCTTAGAACTAGAGATGTTGTTCCTTAGATTAAGAGGGACTTGGACTCCATCCGAAGAGAAAATAGGTTCATGAGACAAAAAAAAAGTAAGCCTGTATTAGACTGTGTTAGTCTATTTTGCACTGCTATAAAGGAAATCCCTGAGGCTAAGTAATTCATAAAGCAAAGAGGTCTGGCTCAGGGTTCTGCAGACTATAGAAGAAGATTCCTTCGTGATTTGTAATATGGCCCTCTCCTCTTGTGTTTCTGTTTGTAGAGTATGAAAATTCCAGCAAGCTCAATGACAAGAGTGTTTTTAACTGAGCAAATTACTTGATGTCTGTGTGCTTCAATTTCCTCATCTGTAAAAATCACCTTCTAATAGTAGTAACCTCATAGACCTGTCAAGAGAATTAATTGAGATCAATCATAAAAAGTGCTTAGCAAAGCAAAGTTCCTGGCCTACGGGAAGCACTACATAAAAGGTACCTGTTTTGATAATGATGATGATGACAACAATGATGATAGTGACAATGACGGTGGTGATGGTGATAAATTAAGAGTACTATTCACAGACAGACCAGACTCTTTAATCTATTCCTCATGCAAGTGCTCATCTCTACCCCTTACTTCTTTTCTCAAGGATGAATACTGCCCAGAGCAGTTGTTGTGACATACCTGATCTTGGATAAAAACACCTTGCAGGATCTCTGCTTCTTAATTCATGTAATTATTTTGAACAGTATTCATGGAAGAAAACTCAGAATCTTTTTTGTTATTTTCTAATAACTGTTACAAGTTATACCAGGGTGTCACCATCCCAGGAACTCAAAGACTTTGCACTTGGAGATACACTACTATGATGTGACATTGAACATCTTTCAAAATGGAGCCAGGCAACACCGTTTTCCATTAGTTTGATTTTTCCCCCACTCTCCACCTCACTGACAATCTTTTCCTTTCATTTATATCTCCATGAAAACTTAGTGAGAGAGCTGCCTTATCTTTGGAAGAATCTAATCTAGATATTCTGTCCTGTCAGCTGGGCAGAAGGGTAAAACTCCCCTTCATTGGCTACTCAGTAATCTCAAACCTAGGATTCTAGTTTCCTCCCAATTTTCCACCCAACCCTGACTGTGCTCACCTGGAGTGTTAGCAAATAGAGATTATTTTCCTCATTCAAACACCGTTTTCTGTCATCATCAGAGTCCACCCACTCTGTGTGTCATATAAACTGTCAAGTTTTGTAAACAGGCATGTTTCTGTCTAGGAACAATCTACCATGTAATCTAGTTCTTCACCTCAAAGACCTTCAATACCATGGAGGAGGTGCTGGGGACAGTAGGGTCAGGGCTTTGCCAGCCATGGATTTGCAGCTGAAGAACCATTGAAAAGGTATTATAAGCATCCAGTGCTTTGGGGCAGCATGACACACAAACCACTCCAGAAAGAGGAGAATCTATCCACATGTTAAAGACCTTCAGAAATGAAGATTCCACAATCAGTACCTAATACTATCTAGTAATAGAATTTCTTCTGCAGGGGAGTTAGTATTTACTGAATACTTATTAATAGCCAGGAATAATACTAATCTTTTTACATTCATTGTCTTAACCAATGCTCACAAAAGGTCTCTGAGTTAGAAACCAAGACAACCCATTTTGCAGATGAGAAAACTGAAGTTCAGAAATGTTAAGTTGGCTGGGCGCCTGTATCTCAGTGGTTAGGGCGCCAGCCACGTGCACTGGGGCTGGTGGGTTTGAACACAGCCCAGGTCTACTAAACAAAAAAAGAAAGAAATGTTAAGTTACTTGCCCAAGTAAGTGGCAGAGTCTTTTAATCCTGATGTATTTATCTTCAAAGGCCAGGAGATTAGCTACTGTGTTTTATGCTACATTGTCTCACCTGAACACTACTGCTGTAGTTTACACGCTCATCTTTGCTCCCTTATATGTGCTTCTGACATAACCATGGTTCTCCTCTATGACCCTGTGTTTGACCTCAGCCCCAGACTAACCAGACCGGCACCATCTAATGGAAAAATAGTGTGAGCCTCAAATGTGAGCCACATGTATGATTTAAAATTTTCCAGTGGCCACAATTTAAAAACTAAAAATAAATATGTGAAATTAATTTTAATGATATATTTTATTTAACCCAATATATCCAAAATATTACATTAACATGAAATCAATAAAAATGTTATTAATAATTTTATGCCTTGCATTTAAGTCTTTTATCCATCTTGAATTAATGTTTGTATATGGCTTGAGATAGGGGTCCTGTTTCATTCTGCATGGGTCTATCCAGTTTTCCCAGTACTATTTATTGAATATGGCTGCCTTTCTCCACTATATGTTGTTGTCTGCTTTGTCAAAGATCAGTTTCTTGTAAATAGATGGTTTTATGTCTGGGTTCACTATTCTGTTCCATTGGTTTGTTTCTACTTTTATTTTATTTTATTTTATTTTATTTTATTTTATTTATTTCTTAAGACAGAGTCTCAAGCTGTCACCCTGGGTTGAGTGTCGTGGCACTCTCAGCAACCTCAAACTCTTGGGCTTAAATGATTCGTTTGCCTCGGCCTCCCAAGTTGCTGGGACTACAGGTGCCTGCCACAACGCCCGGCTATTTTGTTGTTGTTGTTGTTGTTGTTGTTGTTGCAATTGTCGTTGTTTTGGCTGGCTTGGGATGGGTTTGAACCCACTACCTCTGGTGTAGGTGGCTGGCGCCCTACTCACTGAGCTACAGGCGCCACTGTGTCTCTACTTTTATAATAGTCACCATGATATTTTGATCACTATAGCCTTGTAGCATAATTTGAAGTCAAATAATATGATGTCTCCAGATTTGTTCTTTTTGCTTTAGATACTTGGGCTCTTTTTGGGTTCCAAGTGAAGCACTGAATTATTTTCTAGATCTGTAAAATAAGACATTGGTATTTTTATGGGGATTGTGTTAAATCTGTATCACTTAGGACAGTATGAACAGTATGCATCTGATAAAATGCTAATATCCAGGATCTACAAAGAACTCAAACAAATCAGCAAGGAAGAAAATAAACAGCCATCTTTTAAAATAATGGGCAAAAGACATGAACAGAAGTCTTTCGAAAGAAGTTAGACACATGTCCAACAAACATACGAAAACATCACTAATCATCAGGGAAATGCAAATCAAACCACCTTACCCCTGTCAGAATAGCCATTATTACAAAGTCAAAAAAACAGATACTTCTGTGGATAGAGAGAGGAAGGAATGTTTATGCTGTTGGTGGGACTGCAAATTAGTACAACCTCTATGGAACACAGCATGGAGATTCCTCAGAGAACTAAATGTAGACTTATTATTCCATCCAGCACTACCAGGTATCTACCTGAAGGAAAAGAAGTCATATATATATAATTTTTTTTTTTTTGCAGTTTTTGGCCAGGGCTGGGTTTGAACCCACCACCTCTGGCATACGGGGCCGGTGCCCTACTCCTTTAAGCCCCAGCACTGCCCAAGAAGTCATATTTTTAAAAAGACACTTGCACATGAACGTTTATCCCAGCACAATTCACAATTGCAAAGACGTGGAATCAATATGAGTGCCCATCAAGTCATGAGTAGATAAAGCAGATATGGTATACATATACCATGGAGTACTACTCAGCCATAAAAAAGGAATAAAATAATGTCTTTTGCAGCAACTTGGGTGGAACTAGAGATCATTATCCTAGGCGAAGTATCTCAGGAATGGGAAAACAAATACCACATGTACTCTCTAATAATTGGGAACTAAATGATGAGCACACATGGGCACAAAGAGATGTGAAGGACATTGGAAATCAAGAAGGGGACAGGATGAAAGGTGGGTGGTTTGGGCAAAACTTACCTATCGGGTACGATGACCACTATTCTGGTGATGAGCATACTAAAAGCCCCTACTTAAGGAGTATACACAGTATCCATGCAACAAAAACATCTGTACGCCTTTAATATTTTGAAATCAAAATGTTGTAAAATTATTAATGAAATAACATACTGTTTTGAACTAAGCTTCTGTAATCTGGTGTGTACTTATAGAATATGATGTCCTGCATTTAAGTTGCTCAATAGCCATATGTGGCTAGCAGCTAGTGAATTTAACATCACAGGTCTAGTTCATAGATCTCAACACTTTTTTTTTTTTTTTTTTTTTTGAGACGGAGCCTCAAGCTATCCCCCTGGGAAGAGTGCCATGGCATCACAGCTCATAGCAACCTCCAACTCCTGGGCTCAAGCGAGTCTCCTGCCTCTGTCTCCCAAGTAGCTGGGACCACAGGCGCCTGCCACAACGCCCGGCCATTTTTTTGGTTGCAGCCATTATTGTTGTTTGGCGGGCCAGGGCTGGGGATTGAACCCGCCACCTTAGGTGTACGTGGCTGGCGCCTTAGCCGATTGAGCCACAGGCGCCGAGCCAGATCTCAACACTCTTAATAACCTTCGGGGCTCTTAAAATTCTTTCAGATGATAAAAGAAACAGAATTACCAAGATGAAGAGCATTGATATGGGTTGGATGTTTGACCTCTCCAAATCTCTTGTTGAAATTCAATCCCCAAGTGTTGAATGTGGGCCTTGTAGGAGGGGTCATGGCGTGGATCCCTCAGTAATGGCTTGGTGTCCTCCCTGGGATAAAGAAGGGAGAGCTGCTTGTTTAGAGGAGCCTGGAACCATGTCCTCTCTCTCCATGTATCAGGCCTTCCCCCCTTTGCCTTCCACCTCGATTAGAAGCTCCCTGAAACCATTCTTGTATAGGCCGCAGAACTAGGAGTCAATTAAGCCTCTTTTCTTTATAAATTACCCAGCTTCAAATATTCCTTTATAGCAGCACAAAATGAGCTAACAAAGTATGTTTTTAGTTATTGGCCTAATTTATTCCAAGAAAAGAAAGCAAAAAATAAAAAGAATAAACTTCACAACTGACTTCTATAATTAGTCGGCTCAGCTGCTGAAGAACAGGTGAAAAACAGAGTGATGGAATCCATGCTATTCCATTAATGTCTACCAGGGTGGGCACAATATGAAGATTAGGAAGCTCCCGATGCTTGACCAGAGGGTGGTCCATGAAGCTAGCTCACATGCAACCCCAGATAGGGCCACCATCACTTCCCACTCCTCCTCCTCCTATTCGCTCTGGCCCTCGCTCCAGTTTGCAAGACAAAGCTCATGAACCAGGCTTACCCAGTGTGGGGCAGACTCCACCCTCTTCACATCTGCAGGCCAAAGAAGAGCCCAACACCTCCCTTCACCCTCAGCCCTAAGGAGATTCCTTGACTCCAGAGTTCTCCAACTTTCATGCACATCAGAATCACCTGGAGGACTTGTTAAAACTCAGATTGCTGTGCTTTACCCCAAGAGCTTCTAACTCATTAGGTCTGGTAGGGCCAGAAGATGTGCCATTTCTAGAAAGTCCCGAGGATGCTGATGTTGGTCAGAGGACCATACTTTAAAAATCAGGGCTCATCCCTAAGTTATCAATATATTCAACAGCAAGAACAAATCTAACAAAAAGCACAGACATTCTTTTCACTCTTTATGATATAAATATGATTTTCAAATCGCTAATGTATTTGGCTATTTCTCCCCTGCCCGCCCCCGTTATTTCCTCTAGCTCAAGAAGGAATGGAGTAAGAGAAAAAATTGAAAGGAGAAAATAAGGGGGCTGGAAGGCTGGAGGGGAAAGTTGGAGGAGCCTAAGGTGGATTCCCAGAGTTCAGGATGGTACAGAATCACCCAAGATGTGTGCCCAGTGGGGAAGGGCAGCATGGGCCACGTCCAGCCCCCTCAGGGGGGTCTGTGTGGAGGGTCTCACACACAGACTAGAGACAAGTTTGCTCCTCATTCTTTCAACAAAGCCTCAAAGATATCTTATGCACAAATTGTTTTCCTCTTTGGTTTTTATAAGAGGAAACTATGATTGAACCGTATGTGACAGTGGGCAGTTGTAAACCTCAAGAGTCTTGGACACCTCATTCCAGGTCCATACAATTCTTCACCACCACCCCCCCATGTGAGAACTTTTTCCATCTCTAACCCTTCAAGGTGCCTGGGTTTTAGAAGGAGAGACAGTGAGACTTGCTGAGTTGCAAGCAGCTGGGAATTTGGAATGCATCTCTGGAGATACACACTGAGCCTGGCTCAGAACTTCCAAGAAAACTCAGTGGGAGGGGAGGAAAAACAGCGCAATGACATGAGGCCTTGCAGGACCCGCCTTGGCCTTACTGAATCACCCAGAGATTGCATTCCAGCTGCACTGCTGTGACCCAATGTTCCAGTAAACAAGGAGGGGACAGGGTGGACAAATCTCAGATCAGGCTACCCTGTAGCTTCTAAAATAGAACACAGGGTGCTGGCAGAGTGAGGCTGAGGGAGGGGTGCCTTCAGCGAGCCACACCCACAGCACCCACCTTACACACTCACACACGCTCACTTCCACTGGGGCTTGGACAAGTACAAAAACTCAGATGTTTAGTCTCACAATGGTCAGAGACTGGTGACCTCTTTTAGTACCCTTCCCAGGAGCCTCAGAGGGTGTGTGCAGGGTAAAGTAAGGAGATGCTGACTCAGGCCACGCCAGGCCACTGACTAATGGTGTCCACGCTCTGAGCACTACCACTGCCTTTCAAAAGGACAAGCAGAGCTGCGGTGGACAAGCACAGTCACGTGGCCCATTTCCCTGTTTGACTCTGTGGCATGAAATAACTGACTGATGACCCCATAATTCCTCAGCCATATCCCACTCTTCCTGCCTCACCCCTGCACCCTCCTATTTTCTCTTCTGTCTCCCCTTCCATTTCACCAGCCAGCAGATGAGCTGAAATGATAATTAGAGGGGCTGAGTAAAAGTAGGAGGAAGGGTATCCTGGCTCAGAGGGCAAAGTTCTAGAAATTTCTTTCTTTTTTTTTTTTTTCTTTTTTGAGACGGAGCCTCAAGCTATTCCCCATGGGTAGAGTGCCATGGCATCACAGCTCATAGCAACCTCCAACTCCTGGGCTCAAGCGAGTCTCCTGCCTCCACCTCCCAAGTAGCTGGGACCACAGGCGCCTGCCACAACGTCCGGCCATTTTTTGGTTGCAGCCATCATTGTTTGGCGGGCCCAGGCTAGGGATTCGAACCTGCCACCTTAGGTGTACGTGGCTGGTGCCTTAGCCGATTGAGCCACAGGCGCTGAGCCAGAAATTTCTTTCTTGAGAGTCCATCTGCCTGGGACAACATGGGGCTTTGTACCCAAGGTGTATATATGATGTACCCCTCCCACATGATATGTGAGTGATGTCCTATATTCCTCCATATTTCATATGTCTAGGTGACCAAAGACTTTATTATCCACACTGGGACACTTCTGAGAATTAAAGGGAGTACTTCCAGACAAAGCCGTCAACCAGGACAGAGGGCAGTCTGCATGACAGGTGGGCCATTTGCCATCCTGCATATGCTCCTACCTTTCTCAGCCCACCCTGCTTCACGGGTGAGTTATTTTGCTATCTCTGATTAGTCCTTTCACTGGTTTTGTCCTATTATTCCTTCACATTCAGGTAATTATTGCATCCCTACTTTGAAGTGGGAAGAAAGATGAGTTTTGGAAATGTTTCCATGTAACAGCTATGAGGCTCCAGCACATATCCCATAGCCCCCAGAAGCTGGCTCTCTGTTCCAGAGACGTGCCTCATTCAGCACATTAGTGTCTAGTGAGTATTGACGGCTTTTACTCACCAAATGGTCACACCCAATTATGGGATTAAAGAGCAGAACAGCATGAAAAATGGTGATGCTTACTTCAGAGCTCATAGCAGGAAACAAGCCTTTCTCATGCTATTTCCTTACTGCTTCTGACCTGCCTCCTTTCTATCTCTTCATGTACTTAAAGCACCATGCATATTTTTTCAATGTTTACCACCCCCCTAGGAGGTTACAGTCATCCTTTCACTGACGGAGGCTTTACATTGAGGCCAGAAAGGGGAAACAGCCAAGTGTTATCTAAACCCGCTCTGCCCTGGTCCCAAAGCCCATGTTTGTGCTCCACAGGCCGCCCCTGCTGTACATACCCAGCTCGACCTCTGAATGACCCATAATGGACTCTTCTTATTCTTCAGAGTGCCATTTTCCTTTCCACTGATTGCCCTTTCTCTATTGCACCTGGTGGTTTCATATTCCAGCACACCTTATCTCGTACACAGCAAGACTGAGGCAGCCCCTGAAAGCACTTGGGCTGGGAGTTAGGCAGTTTCTGTAAGTCCTCTAGGCTAAAGTGCAGAAAGATAAGAGAAATATGGGCCCAAAGATGAGATAGGGTGGTGGTTTCATGACTTAGGGGCTAAGCAGCTTATCCGAGCAAGACTGGGTGCCAAACCCACTCTCCAAGTCAAAGCTCCGTCCAGGACAGGACTGTGTGTGTGGAAGTAAGTAGCACATCTGCCTGGAGTTGGGACTAAAGTGGGCAACACAAGGATGGATATTTGGTTTTTTGGGGTTTTTTTGTTTTGTTTTTTTTTTGAGACGGAGCCTCAAGCTATCCCCCTGGGTAGAGTGCCATGGTATCACAGCTCATAGCAACCTCCAACTCCTGGTCTCAAGCGAGTCTCCTGCCTCTGCCTCCCAAGTAGCTGGGACCACAGGCGCCCGCCACAACGCCCGGCCATTTTTTGGTTGCAGCCATCATTGTTGTTTGGC
>CAUYQV010022938.1:0-14768 GCA_963574575.1 Galagoides demidoff
TGAGTGTGTGTGTTGTCTGCTCCACTGGCCCGCTATTTCCTTATCTCTCTTCTTCTTCTTGGGCCTCCCTATTCCCTGAGACACAACAATACTGAAATAACTACTCTGCACTTGCTAATAAGTATTCCAGTAAAAGGGAGAATCTCTCACTTTAAATGAATTGCTAGAAATGATTAAGCTTAGTGAGGAAAGCATGTACAAAACCGGTGCCAAAGTTTACACAGGAATGCTAAGAGCAAAACAGCTTTGTTTCGGATATAAATACAGTTGTAGTATTCTACATAGAAAATTAAACCAGCCACGTTAAACATTAATTTAATCCAAAGCCTAGTCCAGGTCAAGGCTTTAACTCTCTTCAGTTCTATGAAGTCTAAGAGAGGAAGTTCCAGAAGAAAATTTAAAGCGAGCAGAGGTTGGATCACAAGGTTTAAGGAAAGAAGCCTTCTCAGCAAATAAAATGCAAGGTGGAACAGCTAGTGCTATTGCAGAAACTGTAACTAATTATCCAGAAGATCTAGCTAAGATAATTTATGGTGACTACATAAAGCAGATTTTAGATTAAGATCAAACAGTTTTCTATTGAAACAAGATGCCATTTAGGACTTTTATAGCTAAAGAGGAGAAGTCAGTGTCTGGCTGTAAAGCTTCAAAAGCCAGCCTGACTTTCTTGTTAGAGACTAATGCAGCTGGTGACTTTACATTGAACCCAAAGCCCATTCACCATTCCCAAATTCCTAGGGCCATTAAGAATAATGCTAAATATACTCTGCTTCAGCTCTATAAAGGAAACAACAAAGCCTGGATGACATGTGTTTATAGCTTGGTTTACTAACTATATTTAGGCTGCTATTGAGACTTACTGCTCAGGAAAATAAAACCAAAAAGCAATAAACATTCCTTTCAAAATATTACTGCTCATTGACAGTGCACCTGGTAACCCAAGAGCTTTGATACAGCTGAACAAGGAGATTGATTTTGTTTTCATGCCTGCTAACACAATATCCATTCTGCAGTCATGGATTAAGGAATAATCCTGTTAAGAAATACATTTCAGAAGGCTATCGATGCCACAGATAGTGAATCTTCTGATGGATCTAGTCAAAGTAAATGGAAAATGTTCTGTAAAGGATTTACCATCCTGGATTCCATTAAGATCATTTGTGATTTCTGGGGAAGATGTCAGAATATCAACATTAACAAGAATTTGGAAGGAGCTGATCTCAACTCTCATGCACAATTCTGAGACATTTTAAGACTTCAGTGGAGGAAGTAACTACAGATATTGTATTTATTTATTTATTTACATAGAGAGAGAGTCTTACTATGTTGCCCTCAGTAGAGTGCCATGGTTTCACAGCTTGAAGCAACCTCAAACTCTTGGGCTAAAGCCATTCTCTTGTCTCAGCCTCCCAAGCAGCTGGGACTACAGGTACCCACCACAACACCCGGCTTTTTTTTTGGTTGCAGTTGTCATTGTTATTTAGCATTCCTAGGCAGGGCTCCAACTTCCTGGCCTGGGTGTATGTGGCCAGTGCCCTACCCACTGAGCTATGTAGAAAGAGCAAAAGAACTTCCAGGAAAAGTGGAGCCTGAAGACATGATTGAATTTCTACAATCTCAAATAATACTTCAGCAGATGAGGAGTTGCTTTATATGAGTAAGTAAAAAAAAAAAATGTGGTTTCCTGCTGTGGAATTATTCCTGGTGAAGACACTGTGAACATTGTTGAAGTGACAACAAATGATTTTGAATAATCCATAAACATAAATAGATAAAGCAGTAGCAGAGTTTGTCAGGACTGACTCCACTTCTAAAAGAAGTTCGATTGTAGTTAAAATGCTATCAAACACCTTCACTTCTTACAGAGAAATCTTTTGTGAAAGGGACAGTCAATAGGTCTGGAAAACATTATTCTTATTTTATTTTAAGAAATTACCTCAGCCATCCCAGCCTTCAGCAACCACCACCACGATCAGTCAGCAGCCATTAACATCAAGGCAAGAGCTTCCACCAGCAAAACACTTAGGATTTACCAATAGCTCAGATAATCATTAGCATTTTTGACAATAAAGTATTTTAAAATTAAGAAATGTGCATTTTTTTAAGAGATAATGCTATTGTCTACTTAATAGACTATAGCACAGTATAAAGATAACTTACAGACTATGGGAAATAAAAAATGTGTGTGACCATATTAAGATAGTTGTATGGATCTAAACCCATAATATCTCTGAGTATGCTTATATAATTTTGGATTAATCTCATGTTTTTTTCTACTTTATGAGAGGCTTCCTTAGTGATTTCTGGTTTGGGTTTGCTATTCCCTTTAGAGATGCCCATAATACTATCCTGAACAATCTCTCATAACACTTATTACAAGTATTCAAAAGACTCATCTGAGGTCAAGGACGTAACTGAATAATCAGGAATGAGGAAGGCACCAAATGTCCAAAGGCATTTGAAAAGTACACACAGAGAAAATTTGCCAGATGACAGGAATCTCTACATTAGAACTTGCCCTAAGCACTGCCTTAGTGACTAATATAATGATGTAGGTGGGGGATTTTGAGGCTTAAGGCTATGAGTCAAAACAGGAAGGGATATTGAGCAAGGTAAAAGAAGGAAAATTACAAAAAGAATCCATCAGATTGCAAACTGAAGAATGAAGTATGGACTAGATGAAAGCTCCAAAATATCCAGGTTTGGTAAAAACAGGTGGGATGGTTGGTTGGTTCGTCGGTTTATTTTTCCAAGCTTACATAATTTACACAATTGCTTTTCACAAACCACTTAGAAAAATAGGCTGTATTTTTCACTGAACATTTTAATGAAGTGGTTTCCAAAAATAATAGGCTTCCTCAAATACATTTAATTTTAAATATCTAAGAAATTGGGGTAGAAATACTATCAGAAAGGAAAAATCTTCAGGAGAAATCTGGCTTATCCTAACAATGAAAGCAATGTGAGTGCTAAAGTATTGTCAAAGAATAAATCCCACCAAACTGTTAATAGAAAAGTTTATAGTTACAAAATGGTTTTAGTGTGTGGTTTAAATCTACTGATATCATCATGTTAGTTAAACCTCACGCATGTTCAGAGAGCTCCACGATTTGGTACAAACTATCAGTCTAATTTTGGTTTTAACTCTTCCTTACATATTTCTTTTTTTCAGCTACATCTATTGAGCCATGGACAGAGCTTGGGTATTGCCCTCCATTGATACCCGTTTATATATTTGTCCCAACATAGAGTGCTGGGTACATCCAGGTCAGTTTGGGGGCAATCCCTATTGAAATGCTCTCTTTTAGTGAAGTACACCAACTTCTCTTTTCACTAACAGTTATATATTAACAATAACCAAACAAAAATGATATTAAATCACTGGTAAACCTGTTCTAAAATCAAATCCAAATGGAGAGATAAAAAAAACATTGGCAAACTGTATAATCATTAGATTGCTTCCTATGGTGATTCTTTGAAAGAAGTTCCATATGAAGGCATACATTCCATGACTATTTTTATAATCTGTAAAATACTTTTAAGATACTTTCTTATAATTTTAAAATACTCATTATTTTAAGATATTTGCTAGAAATGCTGATTAGGTTGCTGTGCACAGATCAGCTACCCTGTCACTCTTTGGCCAATCTCTATTTAAATGATTTTTTTCCTGCTCTAAACTACTGTATGATAATAAATCTTTATATTTAGTAACTTACATTAAATACAACTATCAAATATGAGATTAAGCCTTTCATGACTTGTGAGTTGAATATTTCTCATTTCATATGAATAGTTAAAAAATATTTTTTAGCTATACCAGTATCACCAGAATATGTTTCAGTTCTTCAGGTGATTTATTCATGGATGCAGTAACTCTGTAATCATTCTTATAATTAGAGGATTATTTCAAAGGAATTCCCCTAAAACACTTAGCAGAATGTTGTGCACAGAGCAGATACCCTTCCTCAAAGTATTAGTCAATTGGTTTACTGAATTGGGCTGAGCTGAACTGAAATATAAAAAGGCCACATCTGATTCATCATGATGGAAGAGATGTGGGTATGAATAGTACAGCAGCAACAATATCCTTAGGATCCTTAGTGCTTTGGTGACTCCCACACTCCAAATCCATGGTTTTTCTTCATTAACTATCAAATATCCCAAGTTGGCTGTATTCCTAAGAAAGCCAATAAAGTGGAGTCCTGAAACGTCTCTCAGGAATGTCAAGAGGTGGCCAAAGTTCACCTCGGGGACCTTCCAATTTTTTCTCACAGTTGGAAATCAAAGAATTCTGAGCTAGTCACAGAAGCTAGGAAAGCACAGGAAGGAGCAGATGCTGGATGACTCCACAAGGATGCTCATGAGGTTTGATGAGTGCTTGAGGCTTAGGCTACATAAAGGTTGTTGCTTATTTGTAAGGGCAAATGATACAGAACTTTCACTTAGAAAGTGACAAGGAATGAAAATGGCTTCTGTCTCAAGAAAAACGAGTCATTTATTAACTGACAAGAAACATAGAGGAAGACCACTCTTTTAGCAAAACATGTTTCCTCATTATGTTGTTTTGTTTTTATATTTCTCCTCTCTCATTAATGTTAGAAAGGCAACATTTGGGTGGCTGGTACTCTGGTAGTCTTACTCATCTGAGGTCTTTAATTATCACTGCATCCATCAGAAGTGTAGCCAAGTTTTTCAATACAAAAAGACAAAAAGATGTCCTCACATACACATGGGTACACACTCTCATATCTACAGTAATTCCTTAACTACTCCATATGTGGGGATAGTTTTACTGGGGATTATCTCAGACATTGCCAGCTTGGCACTCAAAGGCATAGACCAGTGGTTCTCAATCTTCCTAATGCCACAATATATTTTCATTGTTAAAAAGGGATCACCACCCACAGGATGAGAACCACTGGCATAGACTCAGTAGCAAGTAATGCAGAACCAAAAGCTGACTGTAACTCTCCTTCTAACCCTGCCACCCGCCCCACCATATGTTTCTCCATGCCTATGTGTTTTCAGTATTGTTTATTACAATTGTAAAGTCAATTCAGGAAGAAATAATACCATCTAACGCTATGGCATTTGAGCTTTTTATTTAAGTTTTTGGAGGAAATTGGGTTCAAATTCCCTTCCTCATTTGGGCTGACATCTCTTTTCTCATTCTAAAGGGGCTATTAAAATCCAGGTCACTTGTCATTTATTTGAGACAGTCTAGTTCCCTAAGACAGCTCCAGTGTCAGTGCCCAATGCTGTGGTTTTATGATACTAAATGTGAAAATTCAGACAAAATGGAGAAAGGACCAGAAAAATAAAATAGATTATATTTTGCAGAAAAACAAAAGTATGAACTTTTCATTATCTATTAAATGGACTTAATTTATTATTAATAAAATTTTAGAATGCTATTATTACTAACCTGTCTAGAAAGAAGGTCTCAGGTAAAAAAAACAAAATTACTTCTCTCCATCATGAATTCTAATCAAAGCATATATAATAACATAACAAAATATAGCTTTATTTTACCTACATGTTATTTGTGAAATCTCAAAATTGTCTGATTGATTTCATAAATTTTCATTATTACTTAAATGTTTCTAGCTTTACTTCTTTAAGAAAATTTAGGCTGGGCTTGGTGGCTCACACTTATAATCCTAGCACTCTGGGAGGCTGAGGTAGATTGCTTGAGCTCATGAGTTCAAGACCAGCCTGAGCCAGATCTAGGCCCTGTCTCTACTAAAAATAGAAAAACTGAGGGAAGAAGATGACTTGAGCCCAAGAGTTGGAGGTTGCCCTTGGATAGCATTCTACCCATGGCAACAGCATGAGACTGTCTCAAAAAAAAAAAAATTCTGTATTTATAATAAATGGAGTAGGGTAGAAGGAATAAATAAAAAGATGAAGTTATCAGTCTTAAATTTCATATCCCACTTAATTCTAAACCTATCATTTATGAAGGCAGGTAAATCTTTTTACAGTCCTAAGAATGTGCATAACCATTCCTTCCCAGCTTCAAATTTTAAACACAGTTTTTATGAACTGCTAATTCTTATTTCAAAGAAGATGAGTACTACTTTCTCAGTTTATATTTTATGAAAGTCAAATGTAAAAAAAAGTCTCTGGAAATTTTGTTTTTTAGACATATATTAGTTGAAATGAAGTGTCTTAAAATATTACTTAGACACAAACTTTCACCGCTATCAAAGGTGTCTGTTATAGAATAATTGGAATGAAAAATACACAATAGTACCAAGAATGCCTAAATCACACATGTACTTTCTCTTTGTACTGTGTCATTAGTAGTTAATGACACAGTTAACATGAGTAACTGGTTCAATTAGTTATTTGATATTCAACCTTTTCGCTGTAGGTCTATGTATTAACATTTTCCTAGATCCTAGACAATGCTATTTAACACTTAGCAGAATAACATTGAATATCTTTTTTCAGTTTGAAAATTCTAACAATGGAATGTTCACCTCTGCTTAAATTAGATGAAATAAAAGCCCTGGAAATTACAGTATGGAGAAAAATTCCTTACTGGATCAAAGGAATTTCTTGGCTGAACATATTGGAATAGAAATATGTCCTTATAGTAACTTTAGTGTTTCCTTTTATCACCCTTAATACATGTATTTTTGTCATATCAGGATATATTTTCATTAGGAGAAATAACCTTTTAAATATTACTATATCCAGGGAATAACTGCTATAGAATCATTAATTACTCTAAGATAATATTCAGAAATTCTAAGTTATATGTTCAAATTATAAATGCTGAAACTACTTGTTTAGACTCATGTACTTTACTACACAGTTTGATTTTTGCTAATCCTAACTACTCAGTACGGATTTTTAACCACTTTTCTTTTCAGTTACACAAAGCCTATCATTTCACACAAATTAAGCTATACTTCATCAAGCCCTCTGTCAAGGTCATGTGGTAGTCATGCTATTGGTAATGACAATTAACATTTGCATAGCTCTCATAGATGCCTGGTACTTTCACATGTGCGGCCTCTTTGAGCCTCGTGTCAAGGGCATGCAGCAGAAGCTGAGTAGTCTCAATTGAAGGATAAAGACATTAAGCTTTACAATATTAAAATAATTTGTTCAAAACATACAAATAATAGGTTATTGAACCTAGACCCGTGTGTTTTTCACTATTCTACGTTATCTATGTTCTCCTGGGCTCACATTTTTTCCTGGGCTCTCCTTACGATGGTATAGAATAACTTTTGAGACACAATAGTTTCAAAAACAAAAATGAATGGCCTTTGTAGTCCTATTATTTTTCACATTTTTTTACTTGGCTTTCTAAATTTTCAGAAGTAATATTTTATTTGCCCAGAGTATAGAATGTCACTAAATAAAAGTGGGGAGAATATTAAAAATGAACATATTGACTGTCAAACAGTGGCATTATTCCTTCTTTCTTTTTTCCTCTATCCCGAGCCCCCCATTACCACATGATGACTAGGACATTGAAGAGAAAATAAGGCCACGAGACACAAGCAGCCTGTGTTAATAGCAATACACATACATCAGAGTCTTAGTCTGTTTTAGGTTTTTGTGTTACTATAACAGAATACCACCTACTGGGTAATTTCCAAAGAAAAGAAATTTATTCCCCAAAGTTCTGGAGGCTGGGAAGTCCAATACCCAGGAGCCAGAATCTGGTGAGAACCTTCTTGCTATGTCAACCAACTTTTGAATGTGGAAGGCAGAAGGGCCCTGTAGAAGAAAGAAGGGGGATAAACTTATCCTTCTATCAGAACCTACTGCTACGATAACCATGATGACAGTATTAATCCATTCATGAGGCCAGAGCTGCCATGCCCTAATCACATGTTCAAGGTCCTACCTCTCAACACTGTTGCATTAGGAATTAAAACATACAAATAAAAATTTAGTTTTTCTCCCTTTCCCAAGATTGTCAAAATCTTCTTTATGGAAATAATCACAATGAAAGCATTTGGAAGATTATTCCTAAGCATTGTCTGCATTCTATGACATATAAATTAAAAATGCAATAAAATATAATTTTTAAAAAACTCTTCACTAGCTAAAGCTTCCTTTTGCAGAAATTTTAATACACTTATATTTACTTTCACACATTTTGGGGTGCAATTTGAAGTGTAATACACTCAACTTCAAGGCACTCTTATCAGCAATTGTTGGCAACAGAAGGCCTGGAAATGGCATTAGGAAAGATAAGAAAAGCAATAATGGTGAAGGAATATTTATTCTAAAACCCTTTACATTTTGAGAAAAATTTTTAGAATAAATAACATAAAATGAAAAGAAACCCATGTCCTAAAACTGAACTACTGCACCTGGCAGGAAAGAAAGGACTCAAATACAAGGGGTTTGGCACTGCCTTTCTGCCAAAGACAAAGGAGCCATTGGCAATGAGTGGAGCATTGGACCTCCTATACTGAGCTGTGTCAGATCATTCACATATAGGTGATCTATGTGAATCACCTTTTCCACCACAAGACCCCACAGTATTCTGGAAATGGGGACATAAACTTGGCATCTTAAATGCAGATATAGGTATTGGATATAGATAAGCTGCAATGGACTTACTGTTCATTTACTCCCCATCCCAATTCATATTTGAAATCCTTACCCCCAAGGTGATGGCACTGGAACTAGGGCCTTTGAGGAATGATTAAGTCATGAGAGTGGGGACCTTAACAACAGGATTAGTGACCTTATAAAGAGAGAACTCTACTTAGTGGGGACAGACTGCTTTCTCCATGAACTGGGAAGTGAGAGCCCTCACCAACTACCACATGTGCCAGAGTCTTGGACTTCTCAATTTCCAGAATTGTCAGAAATGGATTTCTGTTGTTTATAAGCTACCTAGTCTAGGGAATTTTTGTTATAGCAACCAGAATGGATCAGGGCATTGGCCCATAAATGAATACTTATTAACTTAAGTAAAGCAACACAAATACATGCTCTTTGTTGAACCCATGAGAAATGAGAGCCTATAAATTATCTAACAAGGGTGGCTATTACTGGCTTCTCAATGCATCTTCCCCAAAATATATTGTAAAGACATTCTTTGTTAATCATTCTCAGAATGTGTTGAAGCACAGAGGCATAAATTGAAAATGGCTGATGTAGCTAAAAATCCCAATTACAGATTTTTTAAATTGGGCAACACAGTTGTTTTTGGCAGGGAAGAGTAAGGTTAACTGTCGGGTGATTTTTCAGTCTTAGAAGGTCTGTAGGTGGGCAGTCTGATATGAATAAGCTTCTCAAATCACTCCCTGTTCACTCTTCTTCCCCCTACTCCCTGGCCAATTCCTTAGATGAGACTCTGACTTGTGTTTGCATGGCCACTCCCTTTAAGAGTCATCATATTCAGTTTGTGCTGGAGGAAAACATCAGGTGTTGGTGGATACTGCTTCTATCAGTGACAATCAGAGTTCACAGGGAGCACTCTCTCTCCACACTGCTTCCATAGACCTGAAGGAAGTCCTGGCCATCAACTGGCCCAGTGGGACAATTTCTTGTCACCAGAACTATACTATTTCACTTTTTTGTGATTATTCGTCTATCTATAATGAAAATCTAGAACTTGCAACTCTTTGGCTTGAATGTCCCTTCATTTGCTCTCCTCTGTGGTATAGTAGATAAGAAGAATGCATAAAGCCTGCCTTTTTTTTTTTTTTTTTTTTGCCATACTTGGTGAATCCAAGACTTCTCGAAGGATGCACTGAGCTAATGGGAATAGAATCTTTTTAAAACCTTTACTTGGGATCTAGAAAGCCAGTATTTAGTAAAACTGAAACAGATGTCAAATACAGGTTACCATTATTACACATTTGAAAAATTGCAATTGTGCAATGTTTACAAACACCTTTCCCTAGGATTTGTGTATTTGCTGAGGACATCCATTTCTCTAATGCTATTTTTTATAAGGTTTCTTCATTGCTTCTTCTTACAACAGAGGGTGTCTAGTATTTTCAGGAACTTAACTCTTCTTATTTTGGTGAAACTTTTAATATCCTTTCTCCTGGTAGTGTTAGGAATAAAATAATGAGTGATGCACCATTATTTTAGAAATATTTAGAATCATTAGAAATATTTAGAATTTAGTGATTCTAAATATTATGCACACACATACACACTCATACACATGCACACAGGGCCTGACAATATGCTCACGAACTCATCCTAGAAAAAGTTCTCCATAGCTCATTGTTGACTATCACTATGGTCACCTCACAGTCCTCCCCTTGGGAAGCTTTTCACTAACACCAGTGCCTAGTCCACCCTTCAAAGCAATGTTGAAACTTTTTCTGAAGTGACCATCAAAGCTGTCATCATGTCACAAGGTCTGACAATTAAGTTCATGAACTCATCTTATCAAAAGTGCTTTAAAGTGTGAACTAGGTGGCTAGGGTCAGTGTATAGCTTCCCAAGGGGAGTACTTTGTCATTCAGCAATGAGGTACACAGCACTTTTTCTAGGATGAGTTCATGAATGTCACTGTGTAACCTCATACATCTCAAAACAGAGCAGGGTTGTTTGATAGAGGTTTGGGGAGACAAATGACAGAATGTCAGAAAGCCCATCAAGAAAGTAAATATGTGCCTTCCCATCCAAGCAACAGGGGTGAGCAAGAAGAAAGAGACACAGTTGGAGTTTATCATATACTCAGCAAATAGCGTGAGTGAGGCTTTAGTATATATTTGGTATTTTACAGAGTGTTTTATGCTACTTGATCAAAACAAATGGTACAAGATCTGTTATTAGAGAGATAAATCAAGGTTGGTTAGTTTATGTTGGTTTTTACCATGTCATACTAAGGTATTTAGTTTTATTATGTATACAGACTACTGGAGAAATGAAATAATTGTATAGAGGCTGGATTCAGGGACAGATTTGCAGGCTAGCCAAAAGATGAACTAAGGCTGACGAAGGAAATCTCAAGTGCTAATGCAAACCTGTGAGTTGAATTTTGCCAGAGTCCATTTAGAATTCTAGAGTGATCTTTAACTAGATGTGAACATTGCTAAAATAGTATTTTCAAAGGTTCTCACTTTCTAGCAAAATGACAAGAGTGAATTCCACAAATGTCAACAAGAAGATTAACCAAAGTAATGTATTTGAAAACTATTTAAACAGCCCTCAAGGCACCATTTTAGAATGTAACATATTAGTTTGAGTGCTCAATGTGTAACATCAATGAAATGTCTTTTAAATGAAAGAAAAAAAATAAACTATTGTTGGTGAAATTGGTGAAGTATCCTACCAATTACTACCCTAAACTCAATCTATAGAAAAGTTCACAAACCAAAGTCTTGGTACAGGTTACCTAGAGAGGGCATATGATTTCCTAACACTAGATATAGCCACATATACCACAGATAGCCTTTTGTTTAAAATGATTTATGTTCTTCTCTGACTAATACAGTAAACTGGAGAAAAAAATCACTGATGCTCTCTTCTGTTTCTATTTTTCCATTTTTGTGACAGCAAGCTCATTGTCTATACTGCACACCTTGGAATATGAATTTCAAAGAAAAATAACTAATCTGCTTGGAGAGCAGCCTTATAACTGACACAGACTTTTCTAGACATAATTTTGTCTTTTAATGCCACTCTATGTGGGACAAATATTCTAATAATGCATTACTTTGAAAGGAAATATTTATATCAATATACAGCCGTACGAGATTACAATTTTTCCTCACTGTTTCATTTACCCTTTCAGTAAGCAATAATTTTATATGAAATTAAAGTATGTATTATTTAATTCTAAAATGCTGCTTGGCCATTCTGATGACAGGTTGCTGGCTTTGAATAGATACTCAGTAAAGAAACAGATTTACTGAATAATTCCAATTTAAATACTGCCAGGCATTTTAAAGTTACTCTCAAATGGACAGTAGGATTAGCATTGTGAAGCTCAGCATGGTGGAGGAAGAGCTATGTAGAGTTAGAGCTGAGGAGAGGAGTGGTTCAGGATTACACAATGTGTGTTGGCAGGGAAGGATCAGAGACTAGCTGGGTTGTAAGAATAGGTACATAGGTGGACCAACAGTGCCCTTGCTGGGCACTCCAAAAGTATAAGCAAATCAGAAAATCAAGATCACATCATGGGGAAGATAATTAGATACTACTGACCTGGGACATACCCATTTATAAGTAGAACCATTCTGCCCAAGTCATCTTTACCCCACTGTTACATTTGACTGGCTGTTACCATTTCTTGGTATCTTAAAGGCACTATTTGCTCTGATAATTATTTATTAAACTGTAAATATTCCTTTGTCATATTTACAAATGAGATTTTAGCATGTTTTAAATGCCTTTATGATGATAGAAAGCTAATGTTAGTAACTAGAACTATCTAACTAAGTGCTATACCAGGAAGTTTCTAGGCAATACTAATTTATTCTCCACAATAACCCCTGAAGAATGATACTGGTAGGGTAAAGAAATTATTTCACCCTGGTCGCAAATCTTACAGGTGATAGAATCAAGGTTCAAACCAGGTCTGTTAAAATTTTGAGCATAAGAATTTAACCACAAAGTTTTAGCTACTCTGCCAGAAGCCATCCCTTTGAAATTAACATCCTGACGTAATTTCAAGTTGTTCCTTTATTTGCGAGGATTGGGAATAACAAATTAGCTATAATAAAAAATAGAGAGCTTCGAGGAAATAAGCAATCCAATTTCAATAAAATATATTTACCTTTTTTTTCATTAGTAATTGCACTGCCTACAATATGCTAAGTATAAATGAATGCTCAATATACGTTATTTCACCTGCAGGATAACAGTTAGGATTTCTAGACCAGAATGGTAATCTCGTGGTTCAAATTTACCACCCTTCATATTTCAAATCATATTGAAGTGCAATAAAAATAGTAACAAAGCTATAGCAGTGCTAGAAAACAAAGAAGGATGCTGAAAATATCATTTTGTGACTTTTTTGTATATGTGGTTTCCATTAGATATTATGTGAGTGACACTGAAAACTGACACAGAAAACCCACATTGCAACCCTTGTGAAGGATCAGGCTCCTGAAGAAGTCAGTGTCGGAAATTCACCCGGATGAAAACTGGGAAAAAATCCAACCTCAAAGTCAGCAAGAGGGGAAAGTAGGAGTAGGCCTCAGGGCAAGTAACTGCATAATTAATTGAAAAACAGCTAGATCTGGGTCGTCCTGTGCTCAGTACACGCAGCAAAACTGCTGAGATACTTGCTGCAGGAAAAGCTTAGTAAATACTATTCTATAATTAATTGTGGGATGCAGTCTATTTTCAGGAAATCTTAGGATGTGCATTAAATGGGAAAATAAAGATGAATAGATTTCTCGGCACCTGAGACAAAAACATAGGGACAGAGAGGGAGGGTAATGAGGAAAAAGCAGATTCAACAAACAGTGCAATACAGTAAAATTCTGTTTTCTTTGCTTAATAAGGCAAGTACAGGATTTAGTTTTGCCTGAATTATCTCAATTTACCCTGAAAGAAATAGCATTGCCTGTAATATGGTAAGAATAAATGGCTAGTACAACCTGTTTATATCCCCACAGAGACATCTAATCAGAGCCGTCATTCAAAAGGAGGAATAGATTCCACAGCTCAAGTGAGGAATTTCATCGTAGTTATCCCTGCCAACAAGTTTTATCTCTCTCTATACATCTGTTTATCTGTCTACCTAATATCTAGCTATGAAATCTCCCTAGATACGGATAGTAATTGATATCGCAACATCTATATTAATAATACGTGTTCATGGAACTATTAATACATATAAACGTGCACATAAAAAATAACCTCTGAGAGTCACCAGGCAGTTACAAAAATACAATATTGTGAAATGAAAGCAACACAGAAAAACAAACCAAATCACTGGGAAAATTTGAACTAACAGAAAAATAAAATGTTAACAAAAATCCCCAATTGGTGCCCTCTTAGTCAAAAGAATGCTATTCCTACACATGTAAAAGAAACAATGCTTCCATCAAATAGAAACAATCAGCGAATTAAATAGTACCCCCAGTATTAAAATATATTTACTGAAATTAAAAATAATAATAGTGTTTGAGTGTTAGGATAGCAAGAGAAGGTATGATTGAGAACTCAGTAATCAGAAACTTAAATTTTCCTTGGCTCTTGGTGAGTGAATTAATAGAAAAAGGTGATTGACAATATCTAGTATTTATTAGTGGATAGAAAATAAAAAAATATGACTGGGAATTATTAATCCAAAAAAATTGTGAATGACACAAAAATATAATCTTTCCATTCAATGGGCTTAGAGAGAATCAAGGAAGGGTATATTTTGAAAATACGTAAATAAGCATGAAACACAAAAAAATAAACACATCCCATGAAAATTTTAAATACTAATAAAATAAAAATTCAATAAGCTTCTAGAGAACAAATGCAAGATACCCATTAAAGAATAAAATTTGTATTCAAAATGAACTTTTTTATATCGATACTAGAAACTAATGAAGGACTGTCCATCAAGCTATTTTTTTGTTTGTTTGTTTTGAGATAGAATCTCACTCTGTTGCACAGGCTAGAGTACTAGGGGCATAGCATAGCTTACAGCAACCTCAAACTCCTGGGTTCAAGTAATCCTGTTGCCTCAGCCTCATGGATAGCTGAGTCTATAGTCTCCTGCCACAATACCCAAGTAATTTTTTCTATTTATAGAAAAATCGGTATCTCACTCTTGCTCAGGCTAGTCTTGAACTCCTAAGCTCAAGAGATCTTCC
>CAUYQV010022941.1:0-22378 GCA_963574575.1 Galagoides demidoff
ATGGCAGCTGTCTGCCTAAGGTGTCTCAATCAATGGCTTAATGGCTGAGCAGCAGGTGTGGGGGAGGCAGCAGGGAGTGGCCCTGCGGTTTAACAGAGCTTATGCAGTAAATGACAAAATGGTGCTGGTCTGGCCCTTTCATCATCTGCCCAATGAATACCAGATGAATGAACAGACATGAGAGTAAGAACTGGTGTTGGGATGTTGATGCACTTGGTACTTTGAGGGAAACTGATAACCCTCTTAGTGAACATTTAATCTGAAAGTAGCTTGAAGACTAGGCCACCCCTAGGAACAAATGCATTCAAAATAGTTATCAGGAGTCTGACATAGTATGTGCTCTGTTTTCCTGTCTATCCTCTCTCCTTTCCTCTATTCCCTCCTCCTCCCTCCAAGTGAAATAAAACTATCTTGTTGTCAAGTTAATGTCAAGGTTAATATTGGAAAGGAAAACAATGTTCCATCACAGGTGTAAGGGCCAGACCAGCACCATTTTGTTGACTACTACATAAGCTCTGTCTACCCCAACCACCAGGTAAAACCCGCAGGGCCACTCCCTGCTGCACAGCCATTAAGCCGTTGATTGAGACACCTTAGGCAGACAGCTGCCATAGTAGGCAATAGGATTCAGTCTCCTTACAGCTGCTGTAATAGGCAATAAGTATCAGTTCCCTTGAACAGCTCCCATAATAGGCAATAGGTTTCTACTGAAATTCAGGTATTCTCCCTCACCTACCTAATTAGGCTACACCACCTCTAGCCCCGGTTAAGAAATGCCCCACCCCTCCCTGTACTAATGAAATCATCAACCACCAATGCAAATCCTCCTTTATTAATGAGATCACCAACCACCAATCAAGAGTGTACTCATATCCGACCCTACCCTTCTTGCTTTCTGTACCCCACAAAAACTTCCTCCACCTCGGGTTCGAGGCTCATCCTCGGCTTGCATGCCAGGAGAGTCTGGGCTTCCCGGGGCCTGAATAAAACTCACCTCTTCCTTTTTACATCGGAGTGTGTCTCGGACTATTTGCTGGGGCCATTTGGGGAATTTTTGGGCACAACACAGCAGCCTGGAAAGAAAAAGGAAAACTCATCCACCTGCCTTGGTGGTAGTATGACCCTTCAGGATGGATTTTGCATTTAATAAATTTAACTATTTATAAACCATCTGACAGCTGAATTAATTTCTTTTCATCATGAACTTCTGCTTCATCCACATGGTAGGACCTCAGGCTTTGGATTGACCTGAAGTCCCAGGGCCAAGGTTATTACTATTATGAGATTTGCTACATCTGAATTCTGCATGCTGTTCACCAACAGAGCCATTTGTTTACTTCAGTAGTTTTTCCCACCTGATTAATTGCTAATTGCTTTGGGAATAAACAGCCAATTCCAGAGGGCAACTGACACAGAGGTTATCCACACTGAGCCTATGTCTCCCAATTGTCGCACTTTGTCTCTGAGAATGTATAGGATTTGTTTAGGTATTATTCCACTACCTTCTCAACACTGAGACTCACCCAAAACTCCTGATTTCATATATATGTAATCCCCCTAGGGTTATTTTTATGTGATTATATTTCTTAGCATCTGTAAGGGAGGAACTAGAAACCATAAAATAAAGTAATGAATATTAAAATATTAAACAAGTAGCCAAACATGTACCATATATTTTTATTATTAAATTCAGTCACCTCCAAAAATGCCAGTTTTTCCCACTTAAAAAAGAAAGTAAAGATCTAGGCTCCTAGGTTACCCACTTAATAAAGAAATGAAAACTTTCAAGTTAAATTGTAAAAAGAGGAATGAGAGTCAGAGAACACAAGCCACACATGCCTGCTGTGCAATTCTTGGTGTGATGTTCAAAATAATGCTAACGTGACTGTACAGGCAACTCTTTCCTAAAGGATCAGGAATCCCATTTCGTTTAACTGAAATATTTAATGTTTCAAGTTTTACTTTTATACCAGTGCTATCCATGCAGTATTGATATAGTCAATTATTGTGATTGTTTAAGTCAAATTTGTCAATGAGTATTACAGAACTAGTGTAGGCATGTCCAGAAATGACTTTGCCAAAATGCCAATTCTAAATTTATAGAAACACCAATACTGTCACTAGTTAATGTTCACATCTAGAAAGAGAACTAAGAATTTAAAACACATCAAAAAGTTTATCATCTATAAAGAATTTTTTCTATTGCAGGAGGTACAATAAAAGTGATTTGCCTATTTTGGAAGCATCACAAATTACAGACAAATCACAAATTACTTCCAGATAAAATAGCTAGCAGAATAATTCCATCTAAAAGAGTCTCCATTACATCTTTTTGTGATTATTCTGGCACATTTAATCAGTCCAAATTCTTTCATTGCTTCCATTTCTTTCAGCTCTAAAATGTAAACAACGTTTTCTAAATTTATGCTCCCTATAAAAGTTGGTTATTTATATCCTGCAACAACCAACAAATGACAAAAAAAGTTACTGAAAATTACATTGCAAAATTTTGCTGCTTTGGAAAACCTAAATATCTGTTAACATATAACATGTTGTTTACATTAAAATTACTTTATAATCCAGCTGCCTGAACTAACAACTTTACTATTCCAGTAAACTTGTACCCAAGAAGAAAAAGTACAATTTTTTTCAGGAAACTTTCTAAAAATCTATCTGTTCATTAAACTATTTCTCTTCAGAGTAAATATTCATATCGGGACCCTAGATTGCTGGACTAGTCTCAATCTACTTCACTCCTTAAGGCCACTTTGAAATCCCCACCTGATCAGGTCTACCAGTTCTAAACTATTTTGTAACAAATTTAATGCAATCCTAATCAGCTGTCTACCCCACATTGACAGGTCTATCACTCCCCTTTGTGAGACAGAGTCTCACTCTGTTGTCCAGCCTAGAGTGCCATGGCATCAGCCTACCTCTAGCAACCTCAAACTTCTGGGTTCAAGTGATCCTGCCTTGGTCTCCCTGGTAGCTGGGACTATAGGTGCCCACCATGATGCCCAGATAATTTTTAAAAATTTTTAATGTAGACTGGGTCTTGTTCTTGCTCAGGCTGGTCTTACTTAAGCAACCCTGCTGCCCTGAGCCTCTCAGATTGTTAGGATTACTGGTGTGAGTCAACATGTCCTGCCTGAAAGATGTACTGAAAGGGCCAGACCAGCGCCATTTTGTCATTTACTGCATAAGCTCTGTTAAACCGCAGGGCCACTCCCTGCTGCCTCCTCCACACCTGCTGCTCAGCTATTAAGCCATTGATTGAGACACCTTAGGCAGACAGCTGCCATACCACCATAATAGGAAATAAGTGTCAGTTCCCTTGAACAACTGCCGAAATAGGTAATGAGTTTCAGTCCCTTGAACAGCTCTCATAATAGGTAATAGGTTTCTACTGAAATTCAGGTATTCTCCTTCAACTACCTAATTAGGCTACACCACCTCTAGCCCCGGTTAAGAAATCCACCACCCCTCACCTATACCAATCCAAATCCTCCTTTACTAGTGAAATCATCAACCACCAATCAAGAATGTAACTTTACTAGTGAAATCACTAACCACCAATGAAAAGTGTACCAGTATCCAACCATACCCTTCTTGCTTTCTGTACTCCATAAAAACTTCCTCCACCCCGGGTTCGAGAGGGTTCGAGGCTGTTCCTTGGTGTGTATGCCAGGAGAGTCCAGGCTTGGGCGTGGCCCAGGCCTGAAGGTTCGTCCTTGGCTTGCGTGCCAGGAGAGTCTGGGCTTCCCAGGGCCTGAATAAAACTCACCTCTTGCTTCTTACATCGGAGTGTGTCTCGGACTGTTTACTGGGGGTCACCTGGGAGAATTTTCGGGTACAACAATACTGTAAGCCAGAACCCCCAAATCTCATAGGACAGAGTCTCCCTTACCAGGTAAGAAATATATCACCTGTGCTTTATCAACAAGTTAATTTTGGTAGCCTTTTCAGGGATTCATGAAATGGACACAACCAACTTTCAAATAATCCTGCTCTATGTTACAAAATGAATGTTACCGAGTGTGTCCCTTATTCTCATTTATGCACTAGTTTTATAATTATAACAACTCCCTAGTAAATGTTTTATTGAACTAAGTAGGCAAGTCTAACATAAAACCTTAAAAAACATTACATAAAAAATTATCTAATTACTTTTTACAAGTTATAAAGTATGCCATAAAACCATTGGAAGCTCTTTATGGTTTTCCTCTTGGCTTGTTTTATTCATCTTCTGTTAATAACTATATTAAAAATTATGAAACTTTCTTAATTTTATTAACTCATCATTCTGAGCAAAAGTCCTTTTGCTCACAGAAGGTATACATGGGCATTGGATTCACCCTATGACACAGACTAGTAAAAACTTTTAGACATTTTCTGATGTAATATAAATGGGAAAAGTTCTTATACTTCTAAAATTGAATGCTAAAAGACTTACTTAGATATTCCTATTACACAGATTTTCTCTTTCATGTAACCATACTCTGAAATCACCTCAGTCTCCATTGAGGCATTTCTGGAACATGTCTCATTAATTAGTGTTGTAGCACACAAGGAACAATTTCAGTTGTCACGTATGGAAGGTGGACAAAGAAGTTCCTTTTCTTGGGTCTAGAGTTTGAGGGACTAGTAAGGAATTTCCCTTTTTCTTCCCCAAGTTCTAAACACTTGAGAAGTAGATGCAAGCAATGGAACTCAAAAATATTCGCTCTATTATTGATAAATCTCTTGGAGAATAGGGCTTTGGGCCTATTAGTCCAGTGAACTTTGCTGGCAATGGAGATAAGTGGTAGACCTTTCATTTGTAGGATACATCCATATGAAGTTTTTAAGATCAAAGCAGCTGACCTAAAGAACACCTGGAAAAGGGGATTGAGTCATCCTCCTTCTGAATTTTGCCCATTTTTTTCTCCCAATATCCCCAATCAATTAAGTCACTTCACCTACCTGAGTCCTGGGTGAGGGAATAAAGAAGACAAGTTACCAATGGAAAACTTCTCTATATAAATATAAAGCCCTGGGAGAGGAGGATGTCCCCAAGCATGGAACACCTATGTGTTATGATTTGAGGGGTGACAAGAGGTAACTACACTTACGGTCCTACAAACTATTTCCCCTGCTGTTTGGAGTGGGTGCCTAAAATATCCATCATCATACATAGACTTACAATAAGTTACTAAATTTCCAGAAATATCCTATTCACTAGAAAATGAAAGATGCTAAAAGATAATTTTTTAAAGGGTAAAATTGAGACTCTTAGACAAACTAAAATTAACTTATGTGAAAAATTGTATTTAACTCAATTAACGAGAAAACCAGTAGAATGTTACAATGGTACCAAAAAGATTTCAAAAAACACATAAGGACACGTAGGCTAGCAAAAATATTAAAATGAATGTACAAATAGATTCAAAATTGGGTAATACCCAAGGACAATAGACATTGATAAAAGTCATTTGTATTTCTATAGAAAAAAAAAATTTTACATTCATATCACTTTTCCACAACTTAGAGTCGTCTACGGCCATACCACCCTGAACGCGCCCAATCTCGTCTCACAACTTAGAGTTGTAAATTCACTTAAAGACAAGGAAACATATAGATGATCCAGAAGGGTTCATTAGACAGGATACATATAGCAATTATTTTGTATGTTTCAAAGTCTCTACAATAATCCTTGACACATCCTATTGAGAAAATCTAATAACCTTTTATCTCTTAATCTTCTTTAATACTTTAGGATATACTATTTTGCAATTGAAAACATGAGATATGAAAAAAGACCTTTCATAATTTTTTATAAATCACCATAGTTTCCACAAATCCTCTGGATTCAGGTTATATCAATCCCTACCAGTGTCAGCTGAGATGTGTTTATCTGGCCCTAAGGAAGGGGGACAGGGGGCTGAATGTGGGATTCCTTTCTGTGTCTTATCTTCCCACAAGCAATCCTAGAAAAGATTATCTGTTTCCTCTTCTTGACTCTTCCAAAAATATTGCTAAGCCTACTAACTTTATTTCCTGATTCCTCTAAAGCTTTGCTCTTGATACTCAAAACCAAAACTTTACTGTTCAAAAACCACCTCTCAAAAAGCCCAGTTATTACAAATCAGAAGTCTTAGCATTCAAGATTGCTTTCTCTGCTTGGCATTCAAATTCACGAGCCTTGACTATCACTGTTTCTTGCCATCCCGGCTACATTTATAACATTGTCCAAGGCAATGGGTGCTTGGGTCAGGCAGGAAGGGGTTTATGTACAAGGATGTGTAAGACCTCTCTTAAGTGCAAGATTGGATCTATATTATATATCCCACTTCTAAATCTCCAAAATGACTAGTTTATGATGGCTTTTAAAATCTGAGTGAAAGGTGTTAAGAACGTGATCAGTAGACATATAAGATATTGAAAGAACTACAAAGGGAATAAAGTCATGCTAACAATTTTTAAAAATCTGAAATAAAGTCAGGTTTACGCATACTTGTTAACTCTTGTGGTGAACATAACAGACACAAACTAGGTCTGCTAACATAAAAGGGAAATTTGATCAATTTGTGTATATGTTATATTCCTTTGCTTCCTTGCCCCTGGCAGAGAAGGAAAATCTTTGTATTCCTCTCTGAAAAATATGACTTAAGACTAGGGTCGTTTTTCTCTTTCTAAATGTTTTGTGTTGGAAGCAATACCTGCATTCACCCTGCTAATGTTAGGTAGACCCCAGCTTTGATTCCTGATATCACTTAGCAGTTGTTACAATGGCAACTGCTATGATTCACAAAAACTTTCGGATTTTGAATTGCCAATATAGCTAAGACTCGGGCGTCCTCAAACTATGGCCCACCTAGGACATTTATCTGGCCCGCAGGGTATTTTGCCGCTGCTGCCTGTCCTGCTTAGCAGCCAACTCATCCCGGGACCCACAGTCTCAGCCTTTCAATGGTCTGAGGGACAGTGAACTGGCCCCCTGTTTAAAAAGTCTGAGGACCTCTGGCTAAGTCATAATGGGCTAAATGGCTAAGGTAAAACAGGAAGATGAAGTTTACAGTTTGAGGGAGAAACATCTGTCAGATGTCTTGAGAAGCAAACGAAGGACAAAACACAAACTTCTGTTGACCGTGCATGCAAGCACAAGAGACAAATGACTCACTTCACTGTCAAGTAAACTTTGCATCTGTGGCTCCTCCACTACTGTGTTAAATATTTAAGTTTTACCTTTGTAGCCTAAGTCTAGACATCAAAACTTATATTCTTTCGGCCTGCTGCAGAAATGATATTAAATGCTTACTTCCAAAAATAGCTTTGTTAGTTGTTTTAGTAAGTAAGACATAGCTCTGGCAGCAAATCCTTTGAAAGCAAATACTTCACGGATCAAATCATCTAATTAGTTTAGACAAGCTCTAAATGCGTCTTAATGGGCCAAAACTGTAAAAATCATTGGAGATGCTGTATAATCTGGGGGGTGAGGGTGATTAACTTGCTTTGCTTATTATTTTTGCTATAAATAATAGGATTTATAAGTACTCAGATAAGACTTGGAACTATACACAATATACGTGGTCAAGGAACACTCAGTTTTGAATTGAAAAGAAAAATAAAGCAGCTCTGATAAACACCTTCAAAATATTTTTACTTTTCTATTTTGTGTTAGCTTTTTTCATTCTTTCATCATTGAAAGCCTCCAGACAAGAAAAAGAAAAGCATGAGAAGCAGAAACTCTAATGGAAGGGAGAAAAGAAGAAAAGGAGAAGGAAGGAGGAGACCAGCAGTTGATGAGCTGAAGTCATTGGTTGTAAGCAACAGTAAAAGTATCTTTTTTGCTCCACCAAGCAAAAAAGGGGAATTTACTGGAAGTATATGGGTATTCACGTATTAGTGAGTAAAGAAAGCTTAGAATGCAAAATTTAAAAAGAATAGGAATGAGGGCAGAAACTAAGGGGTGCCTGTGTCCGGGTGGGATAGGTGAGTTCTGGAGTCAGTATTAGAGATGGAGAGTAGCACCGATCTAGTTTGGTTAAAGAGGAGACACAGGTAGACTGCACCTGTAGGGAGATGGAGAAAGAGGAAAAGACAGTACTAGTGGAGAACTGAGAGTGAGGAGCAACTAAAGAGAAAGAAGAAACCTGAGCATAAACAATTAGTGGATACTTGGAGTATTATACATATCCGGTGAATGCATGCACAGTTTTTGAGACTGTCACTTGTCTGGGGTGGGGGAGGACATTGATGAAGAAAGACTGAAGGAGACAGCCAGAGGCTGGTGTTTCTCGGGAAAAAGGTCAGTCAATATTATTTTCAGCAAAATTTCTGAATAGTAACCTGAATAAAAGTTAGACCTTCTCATTTAAAATTCCGTCTTGAAGTTGATTTACAGATGACTCATTCAGAGCACTGTGTATAGAAAATCAATCTGAATTCCAAATTATATTTCAAAGAAGTATATTTCTGTTTCGTTCATTAAACACTATAATTGAAGTAAATACCAACAAATTTGGAGTTTCTAGAACTCTTTCAGGAATAATTTTATTAACCAGTCATTTAACAATATAAAAATAAATTACATTGAACCCTCTTTAAAAGATTCTATCAGCAGTTTTCATTGTGTTATTCATTCACTCATTTTTTAGACATTAAAATTAGATTAGGTTTAACTATCATAACCTGGATGAAATTTTTATGCAATCAGAATTTGTAGAATCCTCCAAATTAAAGATGTTTTATATATCTTAATATATTAAAAATTCTACTGAAAGAAGAATAGTAAAAAAATCTACTGAAATTGCATTAAAACTTTTGTTTTAACATGGGCTTATTCTAGAAACCATTCCAAATTATTTTTTTCTTTTCTAAAATCCAACCTCAAATATCTGAATCTTAGAACAGAAACTTTCATGAAGACAGGACAAGAAATATAATAAGCCACGATGTGGAAAGGAAAATGGCTTTCAGGGAGTGCATATAATCAGCATCACTCAGATGGGCGCTACACCAGCATAGGAATTATGGACAGGCCAAAGGAAGAGGGGCTGCAAGTCACTCCCTGCTTCTGCTTCCTAGAAACATGACCTTATTACAGGTACATAATTTCCCTGACCCTCAGTTTACTTAGCAATAAAATGGGAATAATAATTCTTGCCTCATAGATTCATTGTGAGGATTAAATAAATGTAAGTGCAGGTCGTGCTGCCTGACATGTAGTAAATACTGAATAGTTATGACAATACTAATATTACACCACACAGGTAAAGATGTACAGTGTGAACAAGAACGGGGAAAAAAAAAAGACACCAAAAATGTGAGGTAAAGATATCCATTGAATTTTATTTTATTTTATTTCATTGAAATAGGGCCTCTTTCTGTCACTCTGGCTGCAGTGTGGTGGGTCAATCATAGCCCAGTGCATCCTCGAACTCCTGGATTCAAGTGATCCTCCTGCCTCAGCCTCTCAAGTAGTTGGGACTACAGGTGCACACTAACATACACAACTAATATTTTTATTTTTTTCATGATGGCATCTCACTCTTGCTCAAGCTATTCGCTAATTCCTGGCCTCACAGAATCCTCCCATCTCTGCCTCTGTGTCCCAAAGTGCTGGGATCACAGATATGAGCCACCACGCCAGGTTAGGAATTGTATTTTTTTAACTATTCAATTAACATTTGCCACCAAGCTTGTGTAAAATAGAGTATAAGTACTCCAAAGCATCAGTGTAAACTTCCCACCCAGTTCCCCTAATCTTGAACCCAGCAGATGGTGCTACAATAAACAAGGATGACAGTAATCAGCCTTTCTCTGTGCGGCCTATTTTCATTTAATCAACCAAATGTGGTTATGTGACTTGCTTCCTGGTGGGAACCGAAAACCCCTGGGCCTCCTTCCTACTCATTCTATCCAAACTTTGCAAGTACTGTGCTTCTTGACAGTGAAATCTAGTTTCATTCTTATTCCTAATTGCTCCCTTTGAAAACTTCAGCTTCAAAGGCTCTGCAGAGAGAAACCCCTACTCCAAATGCTTTGCTCAAAAGCAATGACCACACATGAGTGCTCCGCCTGGGTGGGCAGCTATTCGGCTACTTGAGTGTCAGCTCTCTGGTGAGCCCTGTGCTGCAGGTCTGTTCTATGTAGTGCCAATGTGCTTATCAAGGCCTATAAAAATGTTTGAGATCTGAAAAAAAAAATATTGTGAACTCCAAAATAGAAAAAGAAAAGCAAAAGTTGAAGTAACAAACATGGACGTGCCTATACAACCTATTTGATTGAGTTAGTCATTCAAATGAGTTGATATGTATAAACATTTTGCATCACATCAAAAAAACTTGCCAATTAGGTTTTGGCACTTCTCTCCTTCTTCATATAATCTGACAATTCACTATGATCAGTCGAGAAACACTGGCCAATTGTAAATATTAAATATATTGTTCATAGCCAGGTAATTATAAGCTTTTCTAAATCTTTATTAACACAACAAATAAATACCATTTAACACAACACCCATTTTCATATGGGTGCCTTGAAATGTGTTTGCAATGACATGGCAAGGTAATGATTCCCAAATAAAATGCTCGTGAGCCACTAAAGTCTGTTGGGTCAGGGCTGTAGGCTTTGGGAGTACACGATGAAGAGACGTCTCCCAGCCTCCTGTCAAGTCTAACAAAAGGGACCAATGAATGAATGGTCAGAGGATTCAAGACAGAGAGGGAAGAACATGTCTGTGGCTCTGCTTCAGACACTCCGCCAACACACAACACCAGGTGATGGGGAGAGATGGCGTTGTTTTTAAGGGACACATACATACCCTACGCTACCCATCCCACTTTTGAAAAGCATTTTGGAGCTTTAGTTTGGAAATACTAAATTGCTGTTAATATGAGCATGAGTCAAGCATGATCATAAAGCAGACAGGAGAGAATTGCAGCTTCCCATGTTTGATTCTTGCCCCAAATGCAGGAATAATGACTTCTGGCATTTCATTTTTCTTCAGCTAATGTGTCTGAACTACTGAGGGTCCATATATGTAGGTTACAATGTTTACATTTGTTAGGTAGAGTCCCTCTTGTAGTCCACACCCAATAAGGTAAACCTATTCTGGGAACACACATTAAACACTCCACTGTGATTCTCAGGATGCTTCTGAAAAAATTGGAGAATAAAGCTAATAGATCTGCAGACTTCCTTTTTTAATAGATATTCACGAAGCAATAGATTAGTAGCTTGTTCCATAAAAGTTATAAGCATAGGTGAAATCAATGAATTGTGTTGAAGCTTCTAGTTCTTCCTCCCCATTCAGAAAAAAAAGAGAGAGAGAGAGAGAAAAAAGCTTGTGACTATCAACTATCAGATCAGTTTGTGAGACTAAGAGGATAAAGTGCAAGGATCTGTCCAGTCATCACGGTCGGTAGCCAGTTGAGCCTTAAGTGATCCTAAGACCTGAACGATATTTGCTACAACCAGGCAAGATAGGAGGAAGGGAGGGTTTCATTGAGAAGAAAAGAAAGGAAGTGACAAACCCAGAGAGGAAGAGAAGGAAAGAAATAGAAAAAGGAAATAAGAGAGAAAGGAGAATAAGCGAGAAAGAGAAAAGCAAGAGGAGGTCAAGAAAGAGAGGCAGGTATTAGAGCGTTGCCAGGGACTCAGCGGCTCTGAAGTTCACCACTCTTCACCATCCCCTACCCTTCCCTCCCCTGCTAGTAGTGCATTTTGTAACCAAAGGCAAGAAGTAATAAATTCTACCTCCCCATCTCCAAATGCTTGCAAATAAATGGTGTGAGAATAAACAAGGTAATAGATGCCTAAATGCATTAAATCCGTGGTCTGACTTCAATCTAAACGTTCCCCCCCTCTTACCTTCTCTTTCTATTTATTTAAAAGAGGGACAAAAGTATTTACCATCTTGGGGTTTGGGGAGTGAGTGCCATTTGATACGGCAGTTCCTGTCTTTGAGCCCAGCAGTCACTGTGGATAAAGTGGTTAGTGTAGCTTTGTAGAGCAGTGCTTGGCAGTCATAAAGCAAATGCACTGTTAAAGCACAGCAATAGGGGCGGTAATCCCCCCAATAAGTTACTGCCACATTCAGGATTCTAAATGGTACCGGGGCGCAGAAAACGATACCCCAAAATGAAGACCTCAGAAGCTGCCTCAAAGCAGTTTCCCTCTGGCCTTCTCCTGCCCTCCTGCCTCTCCCTTTCATTCTCCCTTGCGGCAAGTCACAGAAATTCCAACCTCTTTTCCCCCATGTAAGCCACAAAGGCTAAAAATATTACTGTAACCTGCTACCTGCCTTTCTGGGTAACAGCTGGCCACAAGGAAGGCTCTCCCTCCAGAGGGCTCCTGTCCCATACACGGGAGGAAGGAATGCTGCCCAGAGAGGCCGAGAGGAATCTGGACAGGCCTTGCTGAGTTCCCCCATCCCTTAGCGTGGATCCTACTCTTTAGCCCAGTCATATTTTCACCCAGTGGTCCATACTCCATTGAAATTAAGCATAAAAATGAGTAGTTTTGTAAATTTTGGAAGGAGGATAAATGTGGCACCCCCGTCTCAGTGCCACCCACCTGAATTTTGTCCCTAGTGACCTTTCACACCTGGGGAGGAAGGATGACCCCACCAACCTACCAATCAGGACTTACTGTGCCAGCTGCAAAAGGATGTAGATGACTTTCTAGCCTAACAGGTACAATAGTCTTAAACATGACCTAGAATGGCCTTAAAGCTAATTATCATGTGGTCCAACCTCCCCATGGGTTCTCAGAGATGGTGGTAGGAGCTCCAACTGCACAATAAGACTCAGGTTCCCAAGTGACCGAGAACCATGAGGTAGGCCTGACCCAGGAGGTATAAAAGAGAACTTCCAGCCATAACCCTGGCCTCTTCCTCTTTGCCTACTTGCTCAGGCAACAGAGGCCCCATTAGCTGCCTGTGGCAAACGCGTCTTGCTCTGTAAACCTACCTTTCTTTTCCTTGATAAACTTTGTTCCAGGCTTGCCTTACTTTAGGGTGTCTGGTCATTTGTTGGCCAAAAGTGCTCCAAGAACCGAGGACCTAGGCAGCTACCTGAAACTCTGACATTGTAGGAGACTGTCAGCTAGTCTTGAAACCCAGAAGTTTCCCCTGTATCTTTGGGTCTTCATTCTGAAGGCTTTTGTGTCATGTAAAACTATGGCCAAATAAGTTGTGCTTTTCTTTAGCAGACCTGTCTTTCTTACAAGAGTATCCACCTTTATTCTTACGACGGGGAAGAAAGGAATCACCTCCTTTCTGCCCCTGTGATGGAAAGGAACTCACAGGATACCTACCAGAAGGGCTTAGAATGAAATGAACAGAAATGAATCTCCAGGAGAAAGGAAGGTCCCATCTGGCTTTCTTTTCCACTGTTCCAGTGCTGTTTTCAGATTACAACAAGATTTGGTTTGTCACCATGACTTTAGGAGCCTTCAGAAAGAAGTTCAAGATTAAACAGAAAGGGCATTATAGAGAATAAAACAATCATGATATATTCAGCAAGAAAACAGACGCAAAATAAGCCAGTAAACCCAGTCAAAACTAATTATCAGAAGGGAGCCTCAAGATGGACGCCACACATGAGTTCGCATTTGCGCCTGGGCCGCAGGAGCCGAAAGGATCATCCCATTACGCTACTGGCAGGGGCGTCCAAAGAACTGGCAAGGTTGTGTCCAGTCGTCACAATGCTTCTTTCTGTTAAATGGTTTAAAAAGTTTGACAAGCATAATACAAAGCTATCCAAGGAAACGCTTCCCTTCCAGGGATTAGATTCTTGCAGCCAACCATTAACACTGGCCTTTGTCGGGGATTCAGCCCACATTAGCAAAAGAAAGCTTCTTACAGACAGAGCAGGCTCTTAAGGACCCTCTACAGGGAACACTGAGGGCTTTGTTATTGCTTCTTCACACGTTGCTAATGGGGGTTTAACTGAGGAAAAGGGGGGAGTTCTTTGTCTCCAGCAATTTGGCTTTCTTTTTTTTCTTTTAAATAACAATTATTTCCTATCTTTATCAAGTTAAGACAGTAGTCTAATCAGATCTCAAGGAGACTAATGACTTGATTTCTAATTAAATGGAAAGAAGTTACCCGACCAAATGGTCCTTTTCTCAAGTGTATACACACACCAAAAAGCTTCTGGCCAAATTACTAGCAGGGGAAAAAAATTATTGAAAGCTATAGAAAAGGAGAATTTGGCTCCAGAAGAACATTTTTTTTTCCCCATAATAAGACAATGCTACAGAATGGTTTCTTAGAGCAACTTTTCTTTTCTTTGAGTAATTTATTACCATGGGGTAGCCTGACTCTTACTTGGCTTTCAATTTATTTTGATGGAGTCTTGTTTTTAATTAAAAATTAATCTTTTCTCTACTAACTTGTTTACGCTCTCAGATCTTTTCATATTTTTATTTCATTCTCCATCTCAGTTTCCAGAAACCGCTGCCTGCACAGAGAAACTGCAGTGGCTTGCCGTGGTCCTCAAAAACTTTTGCCCCTTCAGAAGGACACTATCGCATCTAAGCTGGAAATTGACCATAACATGTTTTTTCATAGTCGAATATAGAAACTGAGTAATAGAGCAACTTATTCTCTGAATCACATGTTCCATTATTGCCCCTTGTCCCAATTTGAATTCATATTATGTACCTAATCTGATACTAGACTTGAAATAAATAATGGTCCCAACCTCCAAACCCTGGGGCGATTTGAAGGTTTAATACAGAGACTTCTTGTTTGATATAATAACACAGTTGTGATTTATACATGACTGTCAATTGAGAAAATCATTTAATGTAGTATATCCATGTGTATAAACATCAACATGTTGTATATTAGCTTCATAATCGTGAACAGTCATTCGCCACTCTTCCCATACAGAACCTAGAACTTCTGGATTTTTTAATCTGGGTGGCTGATTGGACCTATTCTCTGCCCAAATCCCACAAAGTCTTCTCTGTGTCTTCAGGTTATTTGAAAAAATTCTTTTAAGTGAAACTAGAACTTACAAGTGCTCACAAAGCAAATTTAATGCAGCATCCTAAATTTCAAATTAAACAAAAAAGTCTCCAGCATCTTCTATCTCCCCAACCTGTAACTTCAATATAATTTTTATGTTCCCCAGAAGATGTCTTCCTGCTGAGATTTTATCAGTTTAAATATTTAATTAATTTATCTGATTACAATAACAAGTACATCTGGAATAAACAGTTGAAGGAACTTGCATAACTGACTCTTGCTAGCATAGGATGTGACTGGTGGGAACACAAGTCTGTGCACATGCTGGAGAGGAGCCTGTTTGCTCCGAGTGCTTAACGCGCTGTGTACATGGGTCAGCATGTTTACAGAGGTAGCGGGGAGAGCGGCCCCTGAGCTACAAAGTCATGTGAGTGGAAGTCGGTGAAGCAGTTAGTATAGTTTTAATGTATTACACAAGATGTCAGAGTACTGTCCAAAAATGACTATTTTCGACTAAGACCACTAATAAAAAGTCATTGGTTTTCTGTAAAGGATGTTTAAAATCCCCTTCTGCTCCCACCACATGCAGAAAGATCCTCAGTGAGAGACAGATAAGGAAGGACAGCCCCGGAGCAAAGACAGGTGAGTCAGAGGCAGTGCCAGGGAGGCAGAACAGTGAGCAGCCGTTCCTGGCGCCCAAAAATCTTCCCACTACAGTGACTTGGAATGTACCAGAGAGCAGTAATCATCCACAAGAACCAGCTATTAAATATTCTACTTATTTTAAGGGGATTTTGCACCATTTGATACTAAAGAATGGGAATAAATAGCAATAGATAAAAAGAATTCTCCAATATAACCTAGTGGAAATATTCCAGGTATGCAAAATTTAACATCTGAAGGTCGATTAATGTGATGCACCATATTAATAGGACGAAGGACAAAACTATATGACCTTCTCAACAGACAGAAGCAGCAGTTAACAAATTCTTATATCTAAAAAATAATCTCATAACAAGCAAAAAAAGGATAGAAAGAAACTTGATAAAGGTCATCCATGAAAAACTTAACAGCTATTATCAGACTTATCGGTGGAAGATAAATGCTTTCCCCAGGATTGGAAATAAAGGGAAAACATCCCTTCTTACCACTTCTATTCAATGTCACACTGGTGGTTCTAACCACACCAAGGAGACAAGGGGGAAAAAAGTATATATATTGGGGAAAGATAAACAATCTGCCTGTATTCGAGGATGACATCATCCAGCATGTACAAAACTGTAAGGAATCTGTACTTGTAAAAAAAACTACCAGAACATATAAACAAGTTTAGGAAAGTCACAACTTAAATTGTCAATTGTCAGTGTACAAAACCGATTTTTCATATATATACTAACAACAAACAGCCCAAAAATAAAATTTGAAAAACAACTCCAATGGCCAGAGAATCAAAATGAATAAAATATTCAGGGATAAATAAAAAAAACGTGACATGTACACTAAGCCACAAAACAATACTGACAGACATTTTAAAAAATCTAAATAAAAAGGCACTTTATGTTCATCAGATGAATGATTCAATTGTTAAAATGACAATCCCTCCCAAATTCATCTACAAATTCAAGTAATGCCGGATATAATCCCAGCAGGATTTTTCATGGAAATTGACAACTGATCCTAAAATATATATGGCAATACCAAGCATTTGTTTTGAAATTGTTTCTAAAACAATTATTTAGAAAATCCAAAGTTATTTGGAAAAGAAAGAACAAACATTGAAGAAAATTTGGATTATCCAATTTCAAAATTTTCTATAAGGTTACTGCTATAGGACCAGGTTGTATTGGCAGAAGATAGACAAACAGATAAAAAGAACTGAACTGAAATTCCAAAAATAAACCTTTTCATTTATGGTCAACTTACTTTAAACAAAGATGCCAAGGCAAGTCAATCAATGGCAGAAGAGATAGTGTTTTCAACAAATGTTGCCAAAACAATAGGATATCCCTATGTCAAAAAAAAAAGAGAGGGAGAGAAAGAGAAAGAGCATTTAGATCTTTACCCTATGCCATTCCAAAAAAAATTAACTCAAAATAGACTATAGATCTAAATATAAGAATCAAAACTATGAAACTTCTAGAGAAAGAGAAACTTCCTTTAAAAAAATCATTGTGGCCTTTGAGTAGATAAAAATTTCTTAGAGATGACATTGAAAGTGTGATCATGAAAAGATACATAAACTTTATTTCACCTAAATTAAAATACCTTTGTCTCCAACACATACCACTAAGAAAATAAAAAGGCAAGCCATAGACTAGGAGAAAATCTTTATAAACCACATATCTCATGAAGTATCCAGAGCATAGAAAGGACACTGAGAACTTAATAAAAAGGCAACTGAATGTGAAAGTGGACAAACTTTTTTGAATAGACATTTCACAAAGAAAGATATCAGGTTAGTGAACACGTGAAAAAAATATTCAACATTGTTAGTCTTTAGGGAAATTTAAGTTACAACCACAATGAGGTACCATTTCAGAATGGCTATCATCAAAAAGAAGATATGCAGTGGTGAGGATGTGGAGAAATTAAAACTCTTGCAGGTTGCTGGTGGGGACAGAAAATGGAGCAACCACTCCAGAAAAGAATTTGGCAATTTCTTAAAAGTGAAACCTAGCAATTCTCAAGATAAATGAACACACAGATAACATTTGTACTCACACACTTAATAGCAACCATAATAACCCTCCCAGGAAAGAATCCCAATGCCTACCAACTACTGAATTGATTTTTAAAATGTTGTATTTTATAGGAAATTAAAACATTTCACTCTAAAATATATTTCTTTGACATATTTTGAGATGGTCTTCAAAGAGCCAGCAAGCAGAAGTGGCCCTGCAAAGCTGCCTTTGGTGAGGGAAATTCGCATAGAGAGACCATGCATTGTTGCCTTCAGGCCACATCTTATCCTGCTCTTGGAAACATTAACTGAGAGTCTGATACCTGTAAAGATCTGAAAGAGACATTCACCCTCTATTGTCTCTGAAGGCTGCTACCTGTGAGGTTTTGTTCCACTCTGTAACAGGACCACATTGGCCAGCTAAGCCGCCTCTTCTCTCTCCCACACCCCATAACCCGTTTTGCTATGATCCAAGCCACTATTCTTTCTGTAACCTCAAGACAGTACAAGCTTCTCCATCTCACTGGGGGCTTGGGTAATCACTCTCTGATACTTTCCATGTTCATGTTAATAAGAAATTTGAATGCCTTTTCTATTATTAATCTGCGCTTTTTGAGTTGACTTTTCAGCAAGACATCCAAGAGTAAAGGGGAAGTTTTCCCCGTGGCCTCTATAATATCATGAAACAGAATACAAAGGGACAACCTGCTGATACATGCGACAACACAGTGCACCTTCAAAAATATTAGGCCAAGTAAAGGGAGCCAGACACAAAAGACCACATATTCCATGATCCACTTTATGTGAACTTCTGAGAGAAGTGAAAATCTGTAAAGACAAAAACACAGATCAGAGTCTGCCTGGGGCTGAGAAGGAGAGCTGACATTGATGGCAGTAGGGACCAAGGAGAACTTTGGTCCTAGTCAGGTTCTTGTAAATGTCAACTCACAAAAGGCAGGCTAATTGGACAAAAGGCATACAAATTTATTAAACATGATCACAGGAGCTTTCAGAACAAATTGTCGAGAGGCAATAAATGATTACTAGGGAAGATTCGATGGGCTTGAAGAACATCCAGTGCTCTGGCACAAAGTCTGTTGGGCTCACAAAATGGACAGTGGTTTGTGACAAAAATCCGTCCAGGCTTATAGGCAGACTCTAGTCTTCCTGCCTGGCATATGGGTTCAATTAATGAAAATTCAGAAAAAGAGCCAGAGTTGTTTTCTTCTTTGGCAGGTCCAGATTTTAAGCAAATAAGGAAAGATAAGGGAACTCCAGAGAATCTTATGCTATGGGGGAGAGAGGGGTGCCGGGGAATGGGGTATTAGATCACAGAGACCTAGAGACTCCTTTTTATTGGTTCAGCACATACAAAGCACCATATTTGGGGGGGGGAGTTCTTTTAAAAAACTAACATTTACTGAGCATTTACTAAGTATAAAGCACTTTGTCAATCACTTCGCATAAATTATCATATATAATATTCCCCAAAACATTAAGTGTTCATTCTGATATAGAATCAAGGTCTTCTGAATTTTAAAATTTGAGTTTGTTGATTGGACCTATTCTCCGCACAATACCCATAAAAACTCATCTATGATTTTAGAGTTATTTTCCCCAAACTTCTTCCCCCAAAACACTATGAATGAACACTGTATGATGAACACCATTCATAATGCTTTGAGGAAGATTAAATAAGATAATTTATCATATCTCCTTTTATGGTTGGAGTTCAAGTTAATAGATGACTAATCGCATTCTATAGAAGTAAATAATCCCATGTAAAAGCTTCATTTTATGAAAGATTTTAAAATCCTGATTTGAAAAATTAAATAAGATTATTTTTGCCCCCATTTTATGGATGGAGAAACTGGGTCTGTTATGGAGTAAATAATTTGCCCAGTTGTAACCAGTGGAACCAGGACCCTGACAGCCTAACTTCAGGTTCTCGTATCTAAAGCACTGTACATATTGTCTGTCAATAAAATAGCATGATTACGTCACCTGAATTATTTGAATAAATGAGATTTGGAGCATTTTCTAAATTTTCCTATATTTCTGATAACATGGGATTTTCAACACTGGATATATTTAAATCTATTTGAAATTGCTGATAGTGAACTAATCGTGACCTCAAAAATGGTTCCTTCTTTCTTTCTTTCACAGCACTAAGAGAGCTGAGTCTTTTTATTTTGTTTTAAAAGAAAGTAATTGACAAGTACTGTAACTGCACCAGACCACTCTGACTCAATGTTTATGTAACAGAATTGGGAGTTGCTTTTCAATTATTATTTTAGAATATTAGCAGGGTATAAACATTTTGGTTCCATAGATTGATTTTGTACCATTTGAGTCAAAGTTTCTAAGTATACTCACCACCCGGACAGGGTGCATTGTACCCAGAAAGTATAAATTTAACCATCCCCTCCCATCTATTTGAATTTGATAAGCATTATGTCCATATGTGTACATAAGTCTTAATCAATTAGTTCAAATTTAATAGTGAGTACATGTTGTATTTGTTTTTCCATTCTTGTGATACTTCACTTAGAAGAATGGACTACAGTTCCATCCAGCTTGTGACAAAAGGTATTCGTTCATCATTTTTCATGGCCGAGTAGTACTCCATGGCATGATATACCACATTTTGTTAATATATTTATGTACTGAAGGGCATTTGGGTTGTTTCTACACTTCGCAATCATGAATTGTGCTGCTATAAACATTCAAGTGCAGGTGTTTTTTCAATAAAGCATCTTTTTTCCCCTGCAGGTGAGTACCTGGTATTGAGAGTACTAGATCAAATGGTAATTTCATGTAATTCAGTCTGATATAATTTCATTAAATAAAGTTTCTGAAACCCATAGTCAAGTACATCCTATTTTAGACTTCAAAACTTTCCCATAAACAGATTCGCATATTGTCTTCCTATTAGTAGAAATTCACAAAGCCTTCAGGCTCTCATATCTGTACAGTAACTGCAAATGTTTCAATCTATTCAAATCTATGTGCTGTGTGCACAACTTCCTATTTTTCGTGTCTTGGCAATTTTGTATTTTCAGTTGTCTTTGTTAGTATTTCTAAAGACATCTCCTTTGCCTCTTGTTATGCTTTTTGACAGAAGCGGATGGGAGATTGCTAATCAGAAGGAAGTGAAGGCTAAAGTTGCGGGAGATACATTCCAACACCCCAGTGGATGCCCAGTGGACCTCAGAAAGCACCAGACCCTATATATATACTATATATTTTTTCTATGCATACATACAAAGTTTAGTTTATGAATTAGGCACTGTAAGAGATTAACAGTACTACTAAAATACAACAATTATAATACTACTCAGAATGGAACTCAGTTAAACATTTATGAATTGTCTGTGTCTAGAATCTTCCATTTAATACTTTTGGGCCACACTTGACCCTGAGTAACTGAAGCCAGAGAAAGCAAAGCTGCAGATAAGGGGGAACGTCTGTGCAATCTGTGTATTAAGAGTCTTCACTTTTGATGCCTTTTAATGACAAATTATTTGATTACCATTGTTTCTTGAAAATGTTGCATGTTACCTTAGAAGCATAGACCTATACGATCATTCTCTTAGTTCTGGATTGTTTTTGTGAACTTCTAGATCCATGATAAATAAACAAACCTATTTTGTTATGCTCCTCCACCACTACGTAGAGTAGTATTGTCCTGTGTTCTATTATTAATAAATAGTTCAAAATCCTTCCCTAAACAAACAAAAAAAGAAGCTAAGTTTCTCTCTCAAATACTCTCACATTTTTGGAAGAAGATTTTCAAACTTTTCACTTCATATTCCCATGACACTTCCACAACCACCTCAGTATATACAACTTTGTTTCAAAATATGCCAGCTTTTTTCTTTATTTATATATTATCTGTTAATTTTTCATCCCCAAATTATACAGTATGCAGGAAGATTAAATATTGCCCAAACTGGATCAGCGCCATTTGTTAACACCACTACTCACCCCTAGCACAAGATGTTGAAAGGGGGTCTAGTTTTAGGTTGCCTTTCTTTGGGGAACTGTGGGAAACTTGGGGGAATTCAACTCACTTGTTATTTACTCTGTGGAACAGCTAGTTGTATCTTGTGGATTTGTTCCCTTGCCTCGCCTACCTTTCCCTAAGACTGGTGGTTTCCTCTTGATGTGTGTTTTGCAATATTGTAGCCACTAGCCACCTGCAGCTACTCAACATTTACAAAGGATGATCCACATTCAGCTGATTCCCATTGACAGGTGCACTCACAGGCTTTCAAATACTTAGGATAAGAAAGAATACAAACTGTTCCATTTCTGGTTTTCATTTTACCATAGTTAAAATGGTAATAGCTGGGATAGCTTGGGTTAAATAAAATATTAAAACTGATTCCTCTGTTTCTTTTTACTTTTTAGTATGGCTACTGGAAAGGTGTTCAAAATGACTAGGACCATGTAATGTTGCAGGATACACTTTGTATTATATTTCTGTTGGATAGCACTGCTCTGTACCGTTTCCCGGAATGTAAGCCTCTCTCTCCCCTTTCTCTCCATTGATGCACAGGTGCCTCATGTGCCCCTGCCCCGCCCCTGCTCCCAGCATCCCAGCTTGTGCCATCCTGCTGCACTCACCTAGAAGGAAGTTTTGACAGTCTATGTAAAAATAGAAAATGATTTTTTGATATTTGAGGGAAAAAATAGAACTTCTCAAACTGATTCTGCAATCATCTAGAGGGCAAGAA
>CAUYQV010022942.1:0-52494 GCA_963574575.1 Galagoides demidoff
TAAACCCACCACCTCTGGTATATGGGACTGGTGCCCTACTCCTTTGAGCCACAGGCACCACCTACATTAGCCTTTTCATTTCCAAATGAAGTTACATTAACCTCTTCATTCCCAAATGGAGTTATATTAACCTTTTCAGCAACTGAAAACCATATATTCCCTTCCCGTTGTCCCGCTATTCCCTAGCTTGTCAGCTGGTCGTGCATTCTTTCCAAAAATCAGGACTTTTTTAAAATGCTGCGGGACATGGGACAAATTGTTAAAAATTGGGACTGTCCCGCCAAAAGCGGGACGTCTGGTCACCTAAATCAAAGTGTGTATGCTGCATTTTGTTTTTCCATTCCTTCATTGATGGACACAATATTGTTTCCCCCTTTTGGTTATTTTGAATAATGCTGCTATGAACATATTGATGGTCAAACACCTGTCTGAGTCCCTGATTTCCATTTTGGGGGGATGTATACCTATGAGTAGCATTGCTTGGTCATATGGTAGTTCTATAATTTTTCAGGAACTGGAAAATTGGTTTCCACAGCAGTTACATCATTCTACATTCCCACCAGCAGTGCACGCAGGCTCCAGTTTCTTCATATCTTTGCCAATACTTGTTATTTTCTTTTTTCTTTTTCTATTTAGCCATTTTAAAAGGTATAGGATGTTATCTCATTGTGCCTTTTATTTGCCTTTTCCTAATGACTAGTGATATTGAGTATCTTTTCATATGCTTGTCAGCCACTTGTATATATTTTAAAAAAAAATCTTTTCAAGTCTTTTTACCATTTTGAATTGGATCACTTGTTTTTTTTTGTTGTCAAATTGTAGGAGTCTTTATATATTAGGGATATTAACCGGTTATCAGATATGTGATTTGCAAATACTTTCATTCTGGAGGTTGTCTTTTAGCTATCTTGATTGTGTCCTTTGATAAATAAAAGTTCTTAATTTTAATAAAGTTGAAATCATCTATTTTTTCTTTTGTTGCCTGTGCTTTTGGTGTCATGTCTCATTTGTTCCTTTTTAAACTTTTTATTCTGAAATCATTTTAAACATACAGAAAAGCTAAAAGAATAGTAGAGAGAATTCCCATTTATACCCTTTATTAGACTGACTAATTTTTATTATTTTGCCACATTTGTGTAATCTCTATCATCTGTAACCATCTAGGTCCAGGTAGAGATGGCAGAGACATATAGATCAATACATATGTGGATAGATATATAGACGCACACATCATATATATGGATATGCTTTTGTCTGTACCACCTGAGAGTAGGTTGATATATAATGCCCCATGTGAGACTTATATGGTTTGAATCTCCTGCTGTCAAAGGAAACAGTACCCAGGGTTTCTTATCAGCTGTTCACAATGAAGCGCCAGAAAAAGAAAGAGTGAGTCCTAAAAGCTGCCAGCAGTCAAACATCAAAAAGTTGACTCATGCTCCTGATTATAATTTAGTCCTGCTGTTTTCTCATGACTGAGACATTCCTGACACTTTCTTATTAGCACAAGATGTTCCAATCGCATCTTGTATCTTCCCAGCTCTAACCACAGAACTAGCCATTTCTCTAAGGAACTCTGACCCTTGCATTAGGAAAGGGTTTTTAGAAACGAAGATTTGGGTCCCAAGTGTGCTCATTGGTACTGGTGTGTTGTTGCTTCTAGGTCTCTATCTGCCTACATCCATCTATCTATGTATCATCTTTCTATCCATCGATCTATATCTGTCTATCATCTGTCATCTATCTATCCCCCTTCTCCTCCTCCTCCTTTTCCTTTTTCTTCTATCATCCAGTATGTTTGTATGTACGTATGTATCTATCTATCATCTCTCTATCCATCTATATCTGTTTATCATCTATTATCTATCCTGCTTCTCCTCCTCCTCCTTTTCCTTCTACCTGTCATTTATTATGTATGTATGTATGTATTTATGTCTGTCTGTCTGTCTATCTATCTATCTATCATCTATCTGCCTATCTATCTGTTCTGTCTGCTAAATCACAGATTTGAACTGGTACCAATTCCAGCTCAACCCACAGGAGTCTTTCTTGCCTCTCCCCATTCATTGTGTGAACACCCCTTCCTCCACGGTAAGAACTTCCCCTTCCAACAACACAAGCACCTGTACTCATTTTCTCAGTCCTATAAGACATAAAAAATGGTTTTGGAATTCTTAAACACACATACTGCTATAAAAACAAATCTGTGAAAAAGCATTTGAGATTTGTTTGCCATTTTTATTTTCTCCTCAACTGAGGGTATGGAGTCAAAGTCTTGTGTTCAAAAAGTTAATAACATTTATTCTTTCATTTTTTCCTGTTTAGTACGATCATGCCATTCAACCTGAATGCAGTTGGGCCTGTTTGCATCTATTTGCATTTGGTTTGAGGGTTTTTTTATTTTTCTACTACTATCTTTACGATCTTATCTTTTAAATGTGAAGGACATTAACACATTCCAAAAGTCAAAACCGTACATAAAAGGAAATTCAGAAAAGTGCCTTTCTCCTCTATCTTTTTCACACCATTCGCTCATACCTACTCCAAGCAACCACTTTTATTACTTGCTGGCTTATACTTCCTGTGTCTTTTTTTTGCAAAAATAAGCAAATATATGTGTGTTTTCTTATTTCTGCTTCTTTCTTACATGAAAGATAGGATGCTATATATACTCTTTTTTTCCCCTTTGGATTCAAGTTTGTATATACTCTCATGCATTGCATTTTTCCACTTAACAAGGTATCCTGGAAATAATTTTGTTAGTTTGCGGAGATCTTCTTACTCCTTTTCACAGTTGCATGTTGGAGGTACACCATAGTTTATTCAATCAGCCTCCTAAAACCAATAAATATGGACATATTTGGATATTTGGTCCTCCTATTTTTAGACATTTAGAAATACTAGATATTACTTTAGACATTGCTAATATTTTGCAATAATAAGTAAATCTGTAATAAAAAATGGTATGCTTATTTATTTGCACATTGTTGGAAGATTATTTTCACAATAAATTTATAGAGGTGGGATTACCACCCAGTAGTTTTGTTAGGTAGTGCCAAATTCTTCTCTATTGAAATTCTACCCTTTGCAATCTGGCCAGCAATGTGAGTGCGTTGGTTTCTTCACAGCTTTGCCCACAGAATATATTTGAGCTTTTGAATTCTTGCCAATCTGAAGGGTGAGAAATAATATCTGTGTCAATTTAATCGCATTTCTCCTATTATAAATGAAGTTTAATTTCATATGTGTAAAGTCAATCTTTGCATCTTTTTTTGGTGAATTTTCTGCTCATGGCTTTCGTCCATTGCTCTGTTAGATTGCTGATATTTTCCTCCCTACGATTTATAAAAACTTATAACACATTTGGGTGATAGTTCTATTTCTGTGATATATATTGCAAATGTTTACTACTAAGTTGTCATTTCTTCCTGGGATAGGTGTTTTCTTTCTTTTACTTTTATGTGGTCAAATGTATCAATCGCTTCTTTTTTCTTTTTTTTTTTTGCAGTTTTTGGCCGGGGCTGGGTTTGAACCCACCATCTCTGATATATGGAGCTGGTGCCCTACTCCTTTGAGCCACAGGAGGGGCCCAATCCTTTCTTTTTATTACCTGGCTTTTCAGTCATATTTAGAAAGACTATTTTTTTCACCCAAGTGATATAGGGATTCGTGAGGTTGTGCTTTCATACTTACGTAATTTAATTTTTAATTATCCCCAATATATTTAGAGTTTATTTTTGTGTATAGTGGGAGTAGTATCATTTCATCTTTTTTTCAAATAACTACACAAATGTTTTTTTGCTGCTATTTAAAAGTCTATATTCACTCCATTTAGAAATACCACTTTATCACATGCTAAATGACCATAGTTAGGTATGTTTATTTCTGTACTTTCTGTTCTATTTCACTGGTCTTTCTAACTGTTCATGTGGCATTACTACATCATTAGACATCATTAGTTAATAGAGGGATTTTAAGATTTTAAGTATTTGATGGGGCTCATAGCTCTTTGGGCTCAGCTCATAGCTCAGATAAGCTCTTCCTTTCCATTTTTTTTTTTACTAGCTATTTTTACATGTTTATTTTTCCAAATGAACTTCAGAATCAACTTATCTAGTTTGAGAAAAAGAAACTTGGTAGCATTTTTTTCTGGGATTGAAGTGAGTTTACAAATTAACTCAGGGAGTACTGAAATCTAGGTGATCGTGAGCTAGTCTTATGAAGAACAAAGCATGTTTTTCCATTTAACTTTCATGTTTTTCAAGAGTATTTTATGAATTGCTTTATACAAGTTTTGAACATTTCTTTATTTCAAATTAATACGATGATACAAATGTTTAAGTTACATTGTTTTCCATTCCAAGGTAAAGTTCACGTTGTAGTTGAGCCCTTCACCCAGAAGGGGTGCTAAACACCCTCACATTGTGCACATTAGGTGTGATCCCTCCAATTGCCAGCCCTCCTCCTGCCAATCATCTTCCCTCCTCTTCTCTCCCCTCATCCTATTTTCTCCTCTATTTGTGTTTTATCTTTCATGGGGGGTGTGATTGTTTATATATTGATTTCATATTAGTATTGAGTACACTGGATACTTTTTCTTCCATTCTTGAGATACTCCACTAAGAAGAATGTGTTTCAACTCCAACCAAGTAAACACAAAAGAATTAAAGTCTTCCTTTTTCTTTTTGGCTGAATACTACTCCATAGTATACAGATGTCATAGTTTATTAATCCATTCATGGGTTGATGGGCATTTGGGTCGTTTCCATGACTTAGCAATTGTGAACTGAGCTGCAATAACCATTCTGGTGCAAATGTCCTTGTGCTAAATTTATTTTTGTTCTTCTGGGTAGATACAGAATCAAAAGGAAGGCCAACTTTTAGTTCTTTAAGAATTCTCCATACTTCTTTCCATAATGTTTATGTTAGTTTACAATTCTACCAACAGTGTAAAAGTATTGCCTTCTCTCCACATCCATGCCAGCATCTGCAAATTTGGGACTTTGTGATGTGGGCTACTCTCACTGAGGTTAGATGATATTTCAAAGGGGTTTTGACTTGCATTTCTCTGATGATTAGAGATGATGAGCATTTTTTGGTGTGTTTGTTGGCCTCTGTCATCTTCAGAGAAGTTTCTGTTCAAGTCTCTTGCCCACTTATAAATGGGACTGTTTGCTCTTTATTGATTAATGTGCATTCTCTGTAGATTCTAGTTATTGGCCCTTTGTCAGATTCATAACATGCAAAAAAATCTTCCCGCATTTCGAAGGCTGTCTGTTTGCCTCAGTTGTGATTCTCTCAGCAGTACAGAAACTTTCTGAAAAGTGTTTCATTTACTTATTTTTTGGTGTTGCTGTAATTGCCAAGAGGGTTTTCTTCATAAAATCTTTTCTTATGTTCAAGGAGTTTTGAACATTTCTTGTTAAAATTATTCCTAAGAATTTTCTTTTTGTTGCCAATATAAACTTTTTTCTTGAATTATGTCTTTTAACTAATTATTATTTATCAATGAATTATTAGTTGATTATTCATTATCTATGAAATCTAATGTCATTTTTCCTTTTGCAGATGAATCTTGCTATGTTGTTCAGGCTGGCCTTGAACCCCTGGGCTCAAGCAATCTTCCTGCCTCAGTCTTCTGAATAGCTGAGACCACAAGTGCACACCATTGCACCCAACCTGGCCTATTGATTTTTATATGTTAATGTTATAATTGTTACCTTGTTGAATTCTTTTATTGCTTAAGTTTTATCATTGACTCTTCAAAGTTTACAAGTTATATTGTTATTCATCTATACAGAGACATAGTTTTACTTCTTTTTCAATTCATATGTCTCTAATGACTTTATCTAATTGTATCGACTAATATATCCAGTAAAATGTTAAACAGTAGCAAATATAGTAGTTTTTTTTTGTCTTTTCCCTTAACTTTTTCTGGCAATGTAGCATATCATTATTATCCTCATTAAGAAAGATGTATACATAGATACATGGGCTGTGGGGGGGGGGGTGGTCGAGTGTGTCTTTATGTAAAAGAAATCAAGTTAAACATCCATGCTGAAGAAATATGGACCCATTATATTTTCTGGAGAGATTTTATTAGACATGAGTATCAAATTTGTCAAATTTTTTGTCAGCATTTATAGTCTAACAGACTTATTATTACAATGAATTTTATTATTGATAATATATTTCATCATTTGAGCCATCCTTGAATCCCTTGTATAAACCTCATGTGATTATGATATATTTTCTTAATTAGATATTATCACTTGTTAGCTGATATATTATTTAGGGCTTTTCATTAACATTCATAAATGATATTGGTCTGTAATCTTTTCTGTGCTACTTAAAAAATCAAGTTAGGTATCAATGTTAAACTTCCCTCATAAATAATTTCTTTATTTTTCATTTTTCTCTCATGAATAATTTTTAGTTAATTTTTTATGCTCTAAAATAATTTATGTAGCTTTGGGATTATCTTTTTGTTAAGAGATCTATTAGAATTCTTCCATGAAAGCATCTGGACCTGGTGTTTTGGGTGAGATAGTTGCTTGATAATTTTTCTGTTTTCTCTAGAAATGTTTCTTTCAAAGGTTTTTTATCTCTATTGAAGACAATTTTATCAAAGCTTATTTTTATAATAACTTAGACATTCAATCCAAATAATAACTTACACATTCAATCTAAATTTTTAAATTTATTTGTATAGACATGTATAAAACAGTCCATTGATTTTAAAAGTTTCATCTGTATTGAGAGTTAATCCCTTCAAATAATGTCATTTTCTATATTTATGCTTTTTCCTTTATTTTGTTATTAAATTACCTGGAAGTCTGTTCATCATATTGATTTTTCTATTAAGGAACTAGGACTTTTGGGCTGCACCTGTGGCTCAGTGGGTAGGGGGCTGGCCCCATATACCAAGGGTGGCAGGTTCAAACCCAGCCCTGGCCAAACTGCAACAACAACAAAAAAAGCCGGGTCTTGTGGCAGGTACTTATAGTGCCAGCTGCTCAGGATGCTGAGGCAAGAGAATTGCTAAGCCCAGGAGTTGCAGGTTGCAATGAGCTGTGATACCATAGCACTCTACCAAGGGCAATAAAGTGAGACTCTGTCTCAAAAAAAAAAAAAAAAAAAAAAAAGAACTAGGACTTTAATATATTAATTTCATGTATTAGTGTTCTGTTTTAGCGTTCATTTTTTGATCTCATATTCCTTACCTTGTGTTTTCTCTTGGTGTATTTTTTTTTCTCTTTTTAGATTTTGAGTTATAAAATTTATTTTTTAAAAATTTAATTTATATCAATTATAATTTTTCCTCTCATCCTTCTTTAAATGTATCCTATAGAGTCCAATATGTAGGTTTTTATTATCATTATTTTTCAGAAATACTGTTTAAACTTTCCCTTTCCTCACAAGTTGTTTGATAGAATATTTTATAAGTTTTCACATGGAATGGCATTTTTAGTCTAAAACATTTTTAATCAGAGGGTATTATTTGTAATATTTCTACTTTATGAAATGCATTAATTTTTATAATATATGACCAATTTTTGTGAGTGCTACATATGCACTTGAGAATGAGGTATATTCTCTCTAATGAGGGCATAAAGCCTGATATATATTCATAATATCTAACCTTATTGATTATGGTTTTAAGGTCCTAGATAACCTGACTTATTTTTTTGTCCTCTTGACCTAAGATAGAGGTCAGTATGAGAGTAGTATGTTAACGTCCCCTATAATTAATGTGTTCCTTTATATTTGTCCTTGAGGTATGAGTAATCATCCTATACCGGGTGTGCACAGAGTCGTTTGGGACATAGGTATTTGTAACTATGTGATTGTTGACAGTTACAGCTTTTAGCACTACAAAGTGTTCTCTGCTTTAAAAATAATTATTTGGGTAAGAAATTCTATGCTGTATGATATTAAGAGTGTAATCTCAATTTTCTTATGGTTTCCATTGTCTAGGAAGTAATTTCCCACTGCTTTATTTTTGACCTTTTTGAATTTGTTTTATATGTGAATCTTATATTCAACATAGAGGTACTGTTTGCTTATAAACCATTTGAAAATGCTTCCTTCTAGTAGGCAAGTTAACCCTATTTACATTTATTGTTATTATTGACATTTCTGTTTCCATTCTGTCATATTGTTTGATGTTATAATTTCTGAGTATATTATATGGCATTTACTGTGCTTATTTCTCCAAATGGTTTGACTTCTTCATTATATCTTAAATATATTTTTTTGCTTATAAATTATTTTTTACAAAATATTTTGATCACATTTGAGGTTATCTTTATGTCTATTACTTTTTAAAAATGTCTTTAATCTCCATTCTTACTTAGTCTTTTATTATCTGACCGGTTGATATTAAATGAATCTTATCTGTTGACATCTACCTATCAAGGAAATGATGTTATTTGACTTTGCCCTTTCTCTTTCCTTTCTCATCTCATTTTTTTTGGTTAACATTCTTTCTACTTTGCCAGAACATATTACTTTTCCTTCCATTCATCCACTATGGTTTTACTGTACTCAAATATATCATATGTTCCATCATTCCTTCTCCAAAACTTTCCACTTATCTGTTGGTTAAAAGATGTTCATTCTCTTAGTGTATCCATGGGAATGAATATTAATTCTTGAGTTCAAGAGTGAAAATTTCTCAGCTGTTATGAAGGTCTGTAGTCTTTCAAAGGAGCACAGCATATAAACAGATACATATATGTGAGGTATTAAAATTTCATGGTGGTGGGATACAGGTATGGACATGTCTAAAAAGGCTCCTAAGAGGGGTGACATTGTAGAAAAAGGTTGAGAAATATTAGTAAACTCTCCGAGAATGGCCCATATGTAAATCCTTTCTCAAGTTACTGCCTATTCAAAATTGTTTTTCTATAACCTTGATACTTGAAACAAAGCTTACTGGGTGTAAAGGAACTTGTACTTCCTTTACTTAAATTCTTAAAAATTCTGTCTCACAGTGGTCATGTGTTGTATATTGCTTTTGAGAACTCTGATGTAAGCTAATTTTTTTGCCCTCATAGATAATTTGATCATTTTGTTTGAAGATCCCTGAGGGCATTTTTTCTTTGTCATTACAATATATAGTTTTATTAGGATAGGTCTAGGAGTTGACTGGAAAGGGTCCAGGTCAATTTTTCCAGATACATAGTGAACGCTTTCAACACATACATTCAAGTATTCTTTTATTTTGGGAAAGTTTTAGTTGGTTACAGTACATATTCACTTAAGCTTCATAGTTTTGTTTTTTACTTTCTCAGAGATTCCTTTAATATGTGTATTGGACGTTCTTTGTCTTGTTTTCTTTCTGGCTACTTTCTTTTCTCATTTTCATTCTCTCAGCTTTTCTCCTACCTTTCTTTTGTTTTGCAGTTTCTTTTTTTAGCCAGGGCGGGTTTGAACCCACCACCTTTGGCATATGGGGCCTGTGCCTTACTCCTTTGAGCCACAGGAGCCTCCTCCCCTACCTTTCTTTAATACCTCTGTCACAGTCTGTTCAGCTGCTATAACAAAATACAATAGAATGGGTAATTTATAAAAAATAGAAGTGTATTTCTCATAGTTTTGGAGTCTGTGAAGTCCAAGATCAAGGCACTGACAGGTTTAATGTCTGGTGAGGGCCCCATTATTCATTGATAGCATCTTTATAGGTTGTCCCATAGCAGTAGGGGTGAAAGGGGCAAATAGGCTCACTCAAGCCCCTTTATAAGGACACTAATCCTATTCATGAAGGTAGAACTCTCCTCACATCTACCAAAAGCTCCACTCTTAACGTCATATTCTCTCTCTCTTTTTTTTGAACAGTCTCAAGCTGTCACTCTGGGTAGAGTGTTGTGGCATCACAGCTCACAGCAATCTCAAACTCTTGGGCTCAAGTGATTCTCTTGCCTCAGTCTCCCAAGTAGCTGAGACTATAGATGTCTGCCATGGTGCCTGACTATTTTTTTAAGTTATAGTTGTCATTATTGTTCCCTGGGCTCGGGCTGGATTCAAACCCCCCAGCTCCAGTGTATGTGGCTGGTTGAGCTACAGGTACTGAGCCCTTAATATCATATTCCTAAGGGTTAAGTTTCAGCATATGAATTTTAGATAAATATAAACATTCAGAACATAGCAGTCTCTAATTAAATTTTCATTTAATCTATTTTCATTTTTGCAACTTGCAATTTACATTTACATTTCTGAGATGTTTTACCTTTTTCTTTGGTTTCTTTTCTGAGTTCAGGTATTTCCTTTTTCTTTTTTTTTTAGGTTATATAGGTGATCATCTGTTACAGTAAAGTTTTCTCTGTAACAGTATTTTGATATTTCTATCATTGTAACAGTAGCACTTTGTAGTGCTAAAGAAGCTATTTTTCTATCATTGATATTTCTTACACAATTAAATGATCCTTTGTTAGATACACTCCCAGATATTTCATCTTCTTTGGCACTATCATAAAGGGAATAGAGTCCTTGATTGTTTTTTCACCTTGACTATTATTCATATATATAAGGGCTATAGATTTGTGAGTATTGATTTTGTAACCTGCGATGCTGCTGTATTCCTTGATCACTTCTGGGAGTTTTGTAGTTGAGTCCCTGGGGTTTTCCAGATATGCAAGCATATCATCTGTGAAGAGTGAAAGTTTGATCTCCTCTCATCCTATTTGGATTCCCTTGATTGCTTTCTCATGCCTGATTGCAATGGTTAAAGACTTCCATTATTGTTAAAAAGCAGTGGAGACAATGGGCAACCTTACCTGGTTCCCTGATCTGAGTGGAAATGATTTCATTTTTACTCCGTTCAGGATGATATTGGCTGTGGGTTTGCTGTAGATGGCCTCTATCAGTTTAAGAAATGTTCTTTCTATACCTATTTTCTTAAGTATTCTGATCAAGAAAGGATACTGGATATTATCAAAAGCTTTTTCTGCATCAGTTGAGAAGATCATATGGACTTTATTTTTTATTTTGTTTATGTGATGTATTATATTAATAGATTTGTGTATATTGAACCATCCTTGGGACCCTGGGGTGAAACCCACCTAGTCATGATGTATAATTTGCTTGATATATTGCTGGATTCTGTTTGCTAGGATCTTATTGAATATTTTTGCATCAATATTCATTAGAGATATTGGTCTATAATTTTCTTTTCTTGTTGGTTCTTTTCCTCTTTGCAGATCAGGGTGATATTTGCTTCATAGAATGTGTTGGGGAGTATTCCTTCTTTTTCTATGTTTTGGAAAAGATTAAGTAATATAGGTAATATTTCCTCTTTAAATGTTTGGTAGAATTCTGATGTGAAGCCATCTGGTCCTGGGATTTTCTTTTTGGGGAGACTTCTTATAATTGATGCTATTTCAGAACTTGATATAGGTCTGTTCAACATTTCCCCTTGATTCTGGCTAAGTCTAGGAAGGTGGCATGCTTCTAAGTATTGGTCTATTTCCTTCAGATTTTCATACTTCTGAGAATAGAGTTTTTATAATATTCATTAAGGATTCTTTTAAATTTCTGAGTAGTCTGTTGTTATTTGGCCTTTATCATTTCTGATTGAAGAAATTAGGGATTTTACTCTTTTATTTCTGGATAGGTTAGCCAAAGGTTTATCTATTTTATTGACCTTTTCAAAAAACCAGCTTTTTGATTTATTGATCTGTTGTATAATCCTTTTGTTTTCAATTTCATTTAACTTTGCTCTAATTTTAGTTATCTCTTTTTTTCTGCTGGGTTTGGGATTGGAATGTTCTTCCTTTTCCAGTTGCTGGAGATGTCACATTAAGTTGTTGACTACCTCTCTTTCTGTTCTTTTGAGGAAGACTTGAAGTGCTATTAACTTCCCTCTTAGGACTGACTGCTTTTGTGATATCCCAGGGGTTCTGATAATTCATGTCTTCATTATCACTTTGTTCTAAAAATTTGGTAATTTCCTTCTTAATCTCATCTATGACCCAGCTATCATTCAGCATGAGGTTATTTAGTTTCCATGATTTTGTATGAGTATGCAGATTCCTGTTGTTCCTGAGTTCAACTTTTATTCCATGATGGTCTGAGAAAATACAAGGAATTATTTCTATTCTTTTAAATTTGCTGAGCTTGGACTTGTAACCTAAGATATGATCAATTTTGGAGGATGTCTGTGGGCTGATGAGAAGAATGTGTATTCAGTTTTGTTAGGATGAAATGTTCTGTAGATATCTGTTAAATCTAACTGTTGAATGGTTAAGTTTAAGTCTATAATTTCTTTGCTTAGCTTCTTATTGGAGATTCTATTCAACACTGCCAAAGGAGGGTTAAAATCTCTGACTATTATGGTGCTGGAGGAAATCAAGTTGCTCACATCTGTTAGTGTCTCTCTTATAAATTGAGGTGCATTCTGGTTGGGCGCATAAATGTTAATAATTGAAATCTCATCATGTTGAATGTTACCCTTAACAAATATGAAATGATCATCCTTATCTTTCCTTACTTTTGTTGGTTTAAAGCCTATTATATCTGCGAAAAAAAATTATAATACCTGCTTTTTTCTGATTTCCGTTTGCCTGAATTATAGATGACCATCCCTTCACCCTGAGTCTTTATTTATCTTTTAAGGTAAAATGAGATTCTTGAATGCAGCAGATATCTGGCCTGAGTTTTTGTATCCAGTCAGCCAAACTGTGCCTCTTTAGAGGACAATTTAAGCCATTCACATTGATTGAGAATATTAATAAGCCTGGTAAAATTTTGGATATCAAGTTTTTTAAAAGTCCAGTAGACATTTTTAATCCTTTAACACTGTGGAAGTTGGAGTTTGATCAAAAGTTTCTGAGTGAGTTTACTTTTGTGGCAGAAGATTGTGCTGGTCATTATGGAGGATAGGTCTGAGAATATCGTGGAGAGCTGGAAAATTTCTTCAACATATGAATGTCATGAAAGTAATTTCTCTGTCATAAATGAAACTCAGTTTAGCTGGATACAGGATCCTGGGTTGAAAGTTACTTTGTTTTAGAAGATTGAAGGTTGATGACTACCCTCTTCTAACTTGAAAGGTTTCAGCAGAGAGATCTACAGTCATTCTAATATTCTTCCCCCTGTAGGTTATGGTTTTCTTATATCTGGCTGCTTGCAGAATTTTCTCCTTCATATTAACTTTGGTGAAGTTAATTATAATGTGTCTAGGAGATGTTTTATTTGGGTTGAGTTGTTCTGGGGTTTTGAAACTGTCTGCTATCTGAATTTCAGAATCTCTTGCCATGTTTGAGAAATTTTCATCAATTATTTCTTGCAGTAGAGTATCTGTGCCTTTCAAAGCAACTTCATCAGCTTCAGGAATTCCTATAAGGTGAATAGTTTTCTTCAAATTATCCCAGAGCTCTCTGAGAGAATAATCCATTTTTGCTCTCCACTTCTCTTCCTCTTTGAGTATTCAAAAGCTTTGTCCTTAATGTCAGAGATCCTTTCTTCTGCCTGCTCTATTCTGTTACTGATGGATTCTACTGTATTTTTCGGATCTTTGAGGACTATAAGTTTTTGCCTCTATGTGTCAAAATCTTTGGTGATTTTGTCTTTGAATTCATTGAATTCTTGGGACAAATTTTGAATTACTCCTTAAAATTCTAATTCCGTCTTTACCTCCATCCTGTTGATCTTATTTGCCATCCCAATTCTGAACTCAATTTCAGCCATTTGTTTATGAATGGGATGTGTCAGACACATCTGATGTGTCTGTTTTATCATTTCTTGGGGAACTTGATCTGCTCTGATTATTCATGTTGCCAGAATTTTTTCTCTAATTCTGCCCCATGATTATTTTTCATTGTTTGGCTAGATGGGCAGGTAAGGTTAAATTGGATTGGGGGCTCCTGTAGTTGTGGTTAAGCAGCCCTTTGACAAAGATCTGGGACTGGTAACTATACCTTTTCCCCTACATCTGTGCAAAGGACCTGTACAGTATTAAAGACTGAGGCTCTGGGGACCTACTTGGTGTGGTGGGGTTAGGTGGCTCTGTCTTATATTCAGCTGGTCTTTTCCTGATCCTACTGGATCAGTGACTATGGGTTGAAATCTCAGCTGTGGAGAAATACAAGCAATTAAGACACCCTCCCCCCCTCCCCAGGCAATAATGGGAGAGAAAAATCAACCCTTCTTGTTGCCACATAACTGGGGTACCACTGGAGAGGGTCCTTGGGTGATTGGCCCAGGTTAGAAGCTCCAAACCAATTGACCCAGTCAGTACCAATTCTCTAGTGGTAGAGTTCAAAAGGTCTCTAGCAACTATATAGCAGAGGACTACTGGCTGCTCAAATGTGGCTTATGCCAGTGCTCTATGGAGTCAGAAAGGTCCACCCAGTAGCAGAGTTAGACCAGGGGGCTGGTATCTCTTTCCACACCTTACACCTGTTTCATGTCCACTCATTAGTAACCCTACAGGGCTGAGATCCTACTCCCTCCAAAAAGCAGATGTGCCAGGGCTTTGCATCTGTTAGAATCAAAGGAAAGTCAGTGCCCACTCTGCCCAGTCACCACCCTCTGCTACCTGCTGGCTGAGGGAGGTGAGGCCTGCCAGCCTTGGGTACTCAATGGCAACTGGAGAAGTGTTCCACCTAAGCTCAGTCCAAACCTGAGGAAAACAAGTCAGCAAATATTTTCTCCCTCATCCACTGTGCCTTTGCCCCAGCTGCTCTGCAGCACTCATATCCCAATAGGACAAGGTCTGGCTTCCTCTGGCTGTCCTCAGAGTTGGGGAGCTGTCTCTCTAAGATTAGACCCTGGTGGGATTGCTCTACTGTTGTTGGATCTTCATGGTAGTTGTCCCTGTAGCAGTTCCCAGGCAGCTTCCACAGTCAGGGAAGTGGCTGTAGCAGCCACTCTGAGAGCAGCAGGTGCATGGCTCCAGCAGCAGGGTAGGGTACATGGTGTGCAATTCTGGCAGAGTGCATGATGAGCAGCTCTGGCTGGGTGGAGCACAGGGCTCATGGCTCTGGTAGGGCAGCTCTGGCAAGGGGAGAGTCTCTGGCTGGGTGGGTGTGGTGTGCTCGGTTCTGGCAAGGAGGAGCATGTGGCTCACAAGCCTCCTTCCACAGCTGGTTTGCACTTTCTCAGAGCCAAGCCCAACAGCCTCCCCACATTTTCTGCAGTATTTCTGGGCTCACTGTTACAGTTTAGCTTTTCTATCACAACCCTTGCAGTGCCTGGACCAGGCAATGAACTGCAGATATTCTGGTGTCTGCAGGGGTTAGGCTTCTGGACCATAAGGTGAGTGGGGGAAGGTGGACTAGAAGTTCAAAATGGTGGGGATAATGTTAGTTCAACTTTCATGCCTGGCAAGAGAGTGCTCAGGGTCACAGCAGGGTCCCTCTGGATAAGTAGTCCCCACTTCCTTCAATTCTCTCCCATGGGGTGAGACAAGAGGTCCTCAGTTCATTGCTTGCCTGTAGATAACCTACAGCTAGCAAAAAAGAATAAAAAATAAAAAATAAAAAAAATACTCTTGGTGGTGGGAGTGGATACTTTTCCTTTGGAATAAATTTTGTACCCGAATTTTGCTTTCTTGGAGTTGCAGCTTGCCTCAGCAGAGGTGACATGCAGTTATCACTCTTTTCTCTCAGCTGGGCTCCCAGTCTTCAGCATTGTTGGGTACTTTCTGGTCATAATCCTTCCCTCTGGACAGGAAGCTTCTGTTGAAAGCTGGCTCCAGTCGGCCATCTTGCCCCTCCTCCCCAGACAATTCTTATTACATTTATTCCTAGTTTTTTTTCTTTGTTCAGTTTTAGCTTTAAAATTTATGATTCCCATGCATTAAAAACAGCTTTCTAAATGGTTGGTTAGTGATATTTAATGTACTTTGGTGTGTTTATTGTGATTTTCTTTAAACTTAAAAGATGTATTGGGGGGAGAAGTTTTAACTGAAGTACATTTTTTTTCTTTGCTTATTTTCTTCTTATAGGATCTTTGCATAGCTCTGGATTACTTTACTTCTTATTCATAGGTATCTTATAGACAAATTTCCTAGTTTTAAGAGTGCTGTCTTTCTAGTATCATTAAGTGTGGTTTCTCTAAGGGATGCTGCTTTTGCTGGTGGGAGTAAGAAGAAGGTTTGGGGTACTTTATTTTTCTGATTACTATAAAATTAAAAATTTTGTATTTCTCCCTGTTTATTTCTCTATTTTTCTTCACTGCCACCCCTTTTGAGGGTCACTGCATTTTTTGAATTTGTGTTTTCTGATTATTAACCAGAAACAATGTTTTGTGTTCTGGTTGTCACTTCCAGTAGCTTTCATTTTCAAGTCCCTTTTCTATCGGTATGAAACATCAAGTCCTAGATCTGTGTTCAACATTTTGGTAATTAATTTTGAATTTTATCTTTCTATATTTCATCTCTGAATTGTGTTACCCTTCCTGTTTTTCATGGAGTTTCCTAAACTATCTCATTCCACTTTCTGCATTAATAGACACATAGTGACAATGGACCTCTAACAATATGAAAATTGGTATAATTTCTTATGGGTAATTTGAAATATGTGAGTCATGTGTGGTTTGATTCATTACCTCTCATTGATCTTGTAGTTTGTGTGGAGATTTGATTTAATTGGCCAGAATTATCTTTAATAAAAATTACTCTTATAATTTAACACATTTATTATGTTTATTTTCTTTCCTGTGGCGTCCCCAATTATTTATCAAAGTTGTGAATAGTTACTAGATGTGTGACTAATAAATTGTTATAAAAATTATAACGAATTTAAAAATATTTCTTTTTCCTTATCTTATTGCTTTGGCCAGAAGTGATAGTGGCTTTAGTTTTAAAACAAATCATTTCTTATGATGGCCACTCTTAATTGGAAAAACTAATTGTGACTTTGAGTCTGATGACTAGAAACATTCCCTTCCTTTATCTTGTATCTTCATATTATTGACTAGGGAAAATGTTAATTGACATATTACAATACTGCAACCTTTACATAGAAATCATTTTCTTATACTTAGTGCTATAAGAACAGTGCAAGAATTCAAGACTAATACACAGATACTAGTGAAGCATTTGGTAGGTGAAATACTTAGGTAGGGTTCAGTATGAACAGAAAAGGAACAGAAACAATATTATGCCCCTGTCTAACAAAAGGAAATTAAGTTTCCCTTCCTTTGAATTATTGGAGAGCAATCAGCAACATACGCATCTTGGGTGAAGAATGGATGAATAAAAGATCTGGGATGATTCCTGGATTCCAAAAAGGCAAGTAATAGAGAAACCAGCTGAAAAGAATTGTCCTGGATCATTTTGGGAAGCTGTGAGGTTAAACACAGAATCATATGCTTCCCAAGGCCTTGAATAGCTGCTCTAGAGAAGGAATATGGTGTCAAGATTTGTGAGATAAATTTGTTTTATTTAATTAGGCCATTTAGGAATACTTTGGGTCTATGTACATTTTGCCCAAATAATGTTTGACATGAATATCATATGATATTTTCTGTTAATTATATTTCCCAACATAACATTATAGTAAGAGTGCTTGTATTTTATAAAATCTCAGGAGTAATAGTGAGAGAGAATATGCCATCCAGCAATATTTCATGAAACTAATTACCTGAGAGAATTCAGAAAAATTTGTGCAGATGGATGCACTGCTAAGGTACAGTAATAAGCTCTTATGAAAGATGAAGTGTTCTAATTACAAAGCAATTGCTACAATGCATGACAGTTTTAAATTGCTGTCCTTATTTGTGTTGCGTTTAGATTTCATTGAAAAAATAGAGCAGATAGGAATTTGTCATTCATTTTTAGTTTCACTATTTAATTATTCCTAAGTCATTCATGATAGGTGGCTTTTGATTTCAAATACTATTCAGAAACAATTTTTATTTGTCTAAAATTAAACTATGATGAATGCATATTCACCTCTGGTTTTTAAAATTACTATGTTGATGGTATCTGAATGAGGTAATAGAAGCTGCTTCAGTTACGCCCTGTGTATTTCTGCAACCCCTATTTTGCTTAATCTTTCCATGTGCAAGGATATACATTGTCATCTTTTATTGTGATTTTAAAAGTGTCTATTAGTTTTTTTCAAATTTTGCAGAAAAATATAAACATTTTCAGAAACCACATATTCTTAGCTTCTGTTGCTTTGTTGTTATAATTTCTTTAGTTACATCTGAAACAAAAAAAAGTCCACAAAAATCCAAAAAACAGAAAACAAATACTATCTTCTGTAATTGAGAGATGATCTTGTTCTGTGAATTTAGCCAAGGGAGGAATTACTTTCTGCGTGTGTATATGTATGTATGGTGGGGTTGCTAAGAGGAGTACAGGCCCTTTAAAGTACTAGCGGATTAAATAACCCAATTGAATTATTTCATGAAATAGCCAGTTTTCTGTGAGAATAATGAACTTGGGAGTAAAATTAACAGAAGGAAGGCATTTTAATTTATTTTAAAGTATAACAGTTACAATGCTCACTGTTAATTCTCTACACAATAGCTAATTGCTACCCTACTTTTTTAGGTGGGTGGAGACCACATTAGCAGCCAAATACACAGACCCTTGCTTTCCTGCCTTCCTTGATGAGGATACTGCTTGACTCAATTGTGGCCATTGATACATAAGGAGTTTGTTGGGGGAGTTTATGGGAATATCTTCCTCCCTGATAAAGACAGAAAGATAACTGGGGAGAATTTCCTTGCTACTCTGGCCTTCCTTGCCCCATTCTCACCACCACTCTTTCCTGTCTTCCTGGAGGTTGAATGAGAACATGGTGCTTAGCGTAGCTGCAGCCTCTGCAATTATGCAGAGGACCTTGGCACTCAGAGGATGGGAGAGAGAAACACATCCAGGAAGTCTGGATCCTTGATGTCATTGAGTCACTGAATCAACCTCCAGGACCACCTACCTCCGGGCTTCAATTTTTCAAGTTACTTTTAGTCACACATTCTATTACACACATTCCAACACATTTGAACTAAAGAGAGTCTCGCATTTTTCACGTTAAAGAACATTGTGCTGGCAAAGAAGCTGACGTGGTTATAGCCATGCCACAGGTTGTTTTGTTACCTGACTGATAACTGTGGAATCACAGCTCTCTTGTTCGTAAGCCAAAGAATCATTGTAATTGCTAACACTCCTTCTTCTCCCCTGCATCTTTCTTCCCTAGTGAAAAACTTTTTTCTATTTTGCATTTTAACCTTCCTCAGATTTCTCTACTCCTTTGTCACTCTTTGACCACTCAACATGACTTCTGCAGGACTTTTTTAGGATTTCGTTTCCCAGATAGGTGAGATCATGGGTATTTTCACTAATTTGATACTGTCATCTCATGTATAGAGTAACCATACACATCGGACTAAATCAAACAACTGGTGTAACCACATAGGCCAGACTAAGTTAAACAAATGGAACCAAATACCCATATTTAGAACTGTCTCATAAACTATGAGGTATACAATTTTATGATGTACACACAGCAACCTGGGAAGATCTGCTTAATAACTGGCCTCATGATCTCCCAGTATTTGCTGAATAGTCTCTCCTTTTTCCAGTCAAAAACATTTATTCTAATATTTTAAAGCAACATATGCTTATAAAGCAAGTTTGGAAACTGCAGCCAAGAGAAATAAATGAAATTACTTAATCCCTATCATTCCAAAACAGAGTGGTTTTGCCACATTTTGGTGTTTTACCCTCCAGTGTTTCTTCTCTGCACAGGTTTCAGGAGGAATTTTTGTTTGTTCGTTTGCAGACAGAACTGAGATGGAGAGAAACCAAAGCAGTGTTATGTTAGAAAAGCTTCCTTAAAACTCTTTCTGAGCCCCTGTTAATCATGGAATAATAATTAGGATTTTGATCACTTGTTATATCCATCATGATATTCTTTAGTTTTCAAAATAATGTAATTATGCAGCAATATTATTATTGATATCTTAAAATTGAGGTACCTAGGTCAGGGAAATTAAAGAATTTGCCGGAGGTAAAACAGGTGGCAAGTCCTAACGCTGGAAATGAATTCCATGTCTGACTTGACTTCAAAGCAGGTGTTCTTTTTTCTCTTATGTTTTTACCCAATTACCAAACATGAGAACCAGCAGGGAGTTGGTGTTTGGTTCCAATCCTTTTGTTTTATAAATGAGGGGACTATCAAGAATGCTTCAGAAATGAGTTTTAGAGTTTGCTCTTTCAGGGTTCTTGCGAAGTCTGCTGGTCGTCTTGGTCTCTTCCTGTTTGTACAATTCCTAGGACTGGTCACCACGAAAATCACTGCAAATAGTGAAAACGAAGGATCACTGAGATTCTAAATTCTGAGAGTTTTTGAGGCACTCTTTGATGAAGGATGATGTCTTTGATTTAACATACCCTGCTTTAAGTGCCATCTCTAAAAGCAAGGCCATATTTACTACCCTATCCACCTTTCAGACAGGATGAACTTTTGGGTAGAGCAAAGAGGACAGATTACCCATAGAGCCTAAAGCTGCAGGAGGAAGAACAAAGTCAGTTTACTTGGGGTGTGCTTGCTTTCTTAAGTCCTCATCACAGTCAAGACTGGACACAGCTGTCCTTTCTCAAGGAGATTTTGCTCCCAGACTAATGTTTGGATTTCAGCTTATTGTTTAATAGTTCTAGAATCCAAATGGTCACTTTGAGGCAGAAAGGTTAGCACTCCATTAAGATGGATGGCGAAAGTTCACACCTCTCACTTGTACTTTATTCCTTTGCTTTTCTTTCCGTTTGCCTGCAGACTCAGCAAAGCCAAAGCACATTCACTACACGGTCTGTTTTTATACCCACTGGGCTGAAAAGTTGATTTACTAAAGAACTCGGATTTTCCAGGAAAAGGAAAAATCCACAGAGAGTTTTAAAATCTGCAAAATACGACAGGATTATCAGAGGAATAAGAAATCTTATGCTAGATCTTTGGGTTCTTAAATCAATCCCCAAAGAGGTTTTAAAGCCCATGTGTTTCTTGGATGGTTCTTCTGGACCTCCTTATAAATGTTCTTCATATAGTATCTGCTAAGAGGGGAAGCTAACAGCAGCTGCATTTATGTGAAACACTGAGCCCGTCCTTTTTGTTCTGTGAGCTCTCACAAATGTTGATTGAAAGGCTGTAGAAGGTAGTAAACATTTGCTGAATGCCTCCTAGGTGAAAGCACCGGCTGGACACATGGGAACTGGTGAAGAATGATACCTGGTTCAGTTCCTTACCTTTGATGAAGGAAAAACACACACGATTTCTTCTAATGTAAGCCAGACTTTGAGAAGATTCATGCAACAGAACTATGGAGAAAGGAATGCGCTCATTCTGGCTGGGACATTTAGAAAATTTTCCTGAAGTTGAGTTCAAAACCAATTTGGGGAAAGATGAACTAAGCAGGCAAATGCCTTTCACAGGGGACAAAGTCAACCAGAATACCCAGGAGGTACTCTCAGTTACCTGTAGCAGGTACAGCAGAGACCAAATGACATGCCCCAAACCCATCCTCTTCTGGAATGTACAGAGAGACTGGATTCCTCAGGCTTCCTTGTGGTTAACTGGGGTTCTGTGGCTGGCTTCTGGCAAATGGACTGAAGGTAGAGTGAGGTTTACCTTTTCTTCTAACTTCCTCGCCTCCCTTACGGGGCTAACTGAGTGCAGAGGATCCAGCAAAGTTCTCTGAGGAAGCCCTTGCAGACAGTTATCCCATAAAGTGGAAGGAGCTAGGATTCTGGAATCATTAAACAGAGGGCCATGCACCAAATACCTGATCAGACTGGGAAGGGAACAAGAATTATAGTGTGACACCCCTGAGATTTGTTGTTGTTACAGAAGCTAGCATGACAGTGGGGAGTGTAAGGCTGAAAAGGTAGGCCTGGAAAGTCCATGAAATCCCCTGAAGTGAGTCATTTATAAGAATTAAGGCAATAAATTAATTTAAATAGTAGTAAGGTTTGAATTAATATATGCCAGCATTGGGAAGAAGGTAAGGCCCATTTTTTTCCAATGTAGACCCCTACAAGTCATTTTTGGGGGGGTCCGGTTTTATGCTGACCACCTAGTTTGAGGTTCTAAGTAAAAATTTTAGAAGGGGGGACTTCTTTACTAAGGAGGATACTAGGGCATTTCATAGCTTATGGAAAGAGGAAACAGACGTGGTATGCTCTGAGGGTGAGCTGACAGGTGGCTGGTTGGAGACAACTTTAAAAATACTTTTTATTGCTTTTTTGATTATGAGTAATATACAACCCCTGTAGAAAAATTGAAAAATATGAAAATGTCAGTGTATCGTACACAAACAGTACAATTCAGTGATGTACACACACATGACATTTAATATGTGTGTAGAGACAGAAACATTATATGTTATACATGTAGAGAGATAGGACAAAGAGAAGGACTACAAAACTGCCAAAATGTGATAGGATTATTTATATTTATTTATCATCTATTTATCATTTTTGTTTTTTTTGATATAAATTTTTACTCTATTGCTTGGGGTAGAGTGCAGTGGCATCATTGTAGTTCACTATTGTAGTTCACTGCAACCTCAAAGACCTGGGCTCAAGTAATCCTCCTGCGTCATCCTTCCAAGTGACCGGGAATATAGGTGCATGCCACCATGCTCAGCTAATTTTTCTATTTTTTTAGAGACAAGGTCTCACTGTGTGACACAGGTTGACCTCAAACTCTGTGCCTCAAGAGAGCCTCATGCCTTGGCCTGCCAGAGTGCTGGGATTATAGGCATGAACCACCTTGCCTGGGCTTCTGATTTTCTTTTTCATTATTTTGACAAGAATGAATATTAGTATTCATAAATATTTGCCTGGATTCTTGATCTTTTTTTCCTCAGGCCAGAGTCCTAGAAATAGAGTATAAGTCAAAGAGTTTGAAAAGTTATACAAGATCTCAATGAGTATAGGAAAATAGCTTTCTGGAACGGTTACTCCATTTTACTTTCCCACCGGGAGAATATAAGACCTGTTTTATAACCCTTTAATCTGCATTGTATACGAGCATTTAAAAAGATCTATTTTTTATCATTTTCTCCATGAGTCAGACACTCAAGGATGACAATATAGCCATGATATATTTGGTAACCTATTTTCAGTTGGCCATGGGGCTATCTCTTGCTGAAGTAGGTATTAATATTTTATTTGAAGGAAGCAGAGGTATCCTCTGATCACAGTATGTAATAAGCTGATTGCATTTAGTATAGGATGGCTAAACTGTGACCAAACCACCCCCAGATCTCAGTGGATTAACACAACAGAATTTTATTTCTTGCTCAGGCTCTATGACCTGTAAGTCAGTTTTGGGTTTTTCATAGTTGCTATAATTTTGAGAAGGGAATAAGGTGAATCATGTATTTACTCTTTAATTTTTCACCTGGAAGGGACATTTGCCACTTCTTTTCACATCTCTTTGGCCAAAGCAAGTGACATGGTTATACTGAATATAAGGGTATGAGAAAGGAATATATACTGAATATAAGGGTATGTGCCTGGGAAGAGAATATTCAGTGGACAGCACTAATGACTATCACATCCAATTGGCCTTTAACCTTTGGGGCAGGCTGCATCCATAGCTAACCTCTTCTGGAGTGACTTCTGAAAATGTCCCTGGGCTTCTTAGACATGGCTCAGCAAACTTTGGCCCATGGGCTAAATGTGGCCTGCTGTTAATTTTTGTATGATCTATAAGCCAGGAATGGTTTTTACAATTTTGAATTGTTAGAAGAAGTCAAAATAAAAATAATACTGTGGGACACATAAAAATTAAAATTTGAATGTGTGTCCATAAATAAAGTTTTATTGGGACACAGCCATGCTCACTTGTTTATGTGTTGTCTTTAATTGGTTTCATGCTACAGTAGCAAAGTTGAGGAGTTGCAACAGAGCCTGAATTATGGCCTGCAGAGCGTAAATACTTACTATCTAGCTTCTCACAGAAAAAGTTGGCCAATCCCTGATCTTAGACTTGTCTCAAAAGAAAATGGTCATTTTGATATTTGCTGCTTGAAAAAAGTCATCCCTGAGGAGTGGTTATTTACTAGATGTTTCAAACTCAGCAAAAAACAAAAACATTAAAAAAAAATCTCCTTCTGGGTGGTGCCTGTGGCTCAGTGAGTAGGGCGCTAGCCCCATATACTGGAGGTGGCAGGTTCAAACCGGGCGCCCGCCAAAAACTAAAAACAAAACAAAAACAAAAACAAACTCCTTCTAGTTGGTGTGCACAGTTACAGTGTTATGGCCATGGATAGAACAGTGATGGAAATTGAAACTCAATAGCCAAATTGGAGTAAGATTAAAAAAGAAAGTCATTAGCATTACCTGGAGGTTGCTTGAATTAGGTACTGCCATTCTGAGCTGGACCAGATGAGTTTCTCACCAGGACCTCTCACTTCCTTGAGGGTATGTTATATAAATTTGCTCAACGTTTTAGAATCAACCTGAGTACAAACCTAAGTCCTCATTGCCTCCCGTTGAAATACATATATACATACACAAAAGGAAAGAAAAAATGGGCCCCCCAAGTAGAAGGAGTTTTGCCATCTACTCTCTCAGCTTGCTGCTGCAGGAGGTATTTCCCTTTCAACTGTAATTTAAAAAAATGTTTTGAATTTCTCCTCAGAGATTTCATAAGCATTTAAATAGAATCAGCTTTCTGGGTGACTTACCAGCTGTGCTCTGTGAAATTTTCAAGGAGTATGTGCTCCATCCACTGCCAACATATTCCTCGTGTTAAGATGGGGACTTCTAAAGTAACATGTTGATCCAGTGACGAATGTGATTTCTTTTCGTTCAGTGTTGAAGTAATAATACACCATGTAGTAATGCTCGGAATGGAATGGGAGACACATCACATGCGTATTCCAAGTGAGGTCAAAATATATTCTTTTTAAATGTCAAGAATGACATTTCCTAATACCCGTGTTTACAGATTCCATTTATTTGTGCACTTAAATTAACTCCTTTCTAATCCAGCTCCTCAGCTGCCAAGGACTTCCTGTGGGAGGCATTTTTCTTCTAAAGTAGTCATGATTCACGTTCATTCGTCTCTGATTGGAGAAATGTCTCTCTCAACTTTGTGCCATAGTCAAAGGTACAGGAGCAAAATTTTATCTGATTTCAAGGGTAAGTTTACTTGGTTGATAAATCTTTGTCCCTTTCCTCTCCTGAAATAATCCCATGCTGCACTCTGTCTTTTTGTACTTGATTAATTTTGTTATAAAAGACTTTTTAATTGTCGAGCATTCTCTTATCATTCAGAAGTGATTATTATGAAAATGTTGTTTGTGTGTAGACGTCTAATTCTATGATACATATTTTCACATCTCATAAAAATTAATTTGGCTATACTTTCTAATCTAAGTAAGGATACACACTTTGAGAAATATACTGATGAGGATAGTGGGGCAGAACTGTTGAAATCTAGGTCATCCAGGAAAATTTAGGACAGGTAGTTGCTTTGCCTAGATAGTGTCTATTTGACTCTAGAACTATGTTTGGCTAAGAACAAAAAGTGATACTATATTCATAACATTAATGTATTATAGTTGTAAACTATTCTTACCTACTTTAACTCATTTAATTTTCCCAATCCTCCTCTGAGACCGGGAAGGCAAGTGTTAATTATCTACGTTTTGTGAATAAGAAAATTAAAACTCAAAGACTAAGTGACTTGCCTAAGGAAGTCATCACTCAGTAGAGATAAGGTCAAGTTCTCTTTGCCTCTGGTTAATTGCAAGACTAGTAGAATTGGTACTGACTGCAGGCCATTCTCTGAAATTTGTAGGTGGAATTTTCTTTTAGAAAGAAATTCTTAATGTGATCTTATTTTCTGGGATAAGCATCTCTTCTAAAAGTGGAACACTGAAAAGCTCAGATTAAGAATTGAATCTTAATTCAACTGCTCCATCAAGAATTTACTGCACATCTATTAATACATTGGGAATCTGCCAAACTCAGAAAATAGCTCTTTTCTCTAGCTTTGGCTCAATTTTCTTTCTTCTAAAATAAGATATTAAGCAGAAATTTTCAGATATCAAGACCTTGACATCAAAACCAGTCAGGTCATAATTATGTTGCCCATTTATCCTTGTCTCAAAACATTATTACAGAATATTCATATGTTACACACGATTTTCAGTCCTCTGTGAGATTTTTACCTTTTACATTTATCCGGCAGATCTGGGAATCCCAACCATAGGAGTGAGACGATCTCAAATCTCAGAGAAGTGGGCATGTAGCTCAAAAGAGAGAGCTGCTTTGGATCTTTCTGTAACCTTTCTCAAGACAGAACTGATTTCAAGGAAAGGTTTCCAAGCATAAGTCTGTACTTCATTTGAGGTCGGTTCATGGCTATGTCATTCACTGTTCTTTAGCAGCACGGTAAAAAGCCAGCCAGGCTGACTTTTAGAGACAAAGATTTATCCCTGGGACTTGGAAAGCATTACATATTCCAGGTATTATATATTGTAAGATAGTAAAATAAGACTCTTTCTAGGAAAGATAGCTAGATCTTGAATTGTCTTACAGCAGAACAATTTTTAATAACAAAAATATGTTTACTTTTTAATTTTCTCTAGGGAAAAGAAAAAAGGTTACATTTATTATGAGTATTGAGATAGAGCATTTGACCAGGTATTTTCCAAAACAACTTTATAAAATGATTGCTTGGAGGTGGTGTCAGTTAAATAACTTCAAAAAAAGGAGAAATGTTGTGTTGGTCAGTTTTAGAAAGAAATGAAGTTGTTTTTTCTTCAAGGAATAATTCTCCTTTTGTTCAGTCCTAAAGGACAGTATCATGTCAAATTAAATACAGATTTAATTTCTGAGTTTGGCAGCTTTTCTTTGCCAGTTTGGTCACCCTAGAAAAGTTGAGATAGAATGCCAGTTTCACCTTTATAAAAATTTCCAGTTTTTCTACCCATTAAGATAGTTAATACGAATTTGCAACAACAAACATTTATGCAAATAACTTTCCTTAAACCTTATTCTTTGGGAAGCACCATAACTCCAAAGAAGAGTGGGGGATGATACCAAGGAGCAGGCAGATACTCCTGACGGATGAGCCCATGACTGTTCCGACTCCTTCTTATATCTCCCAGCCTCATCAACCTTTGCTTTATTGCAGAAACCTTTACCCTTTGGTGAAACATTTACACCTATTATCTTACAAATATATTTTAGATTCCTCTTTAGAGGAAGGCAGATTACTCTTTAGAAGAGGGCAGTTGGGATGAAAGGGTATTTCATGAAGGGAGGACAATCTAAGCAGAGGGCATGAGGTGGGAATGAAGAGGTGTAGTGAGAAAATGGGCTGCAAAGTTGTGATGGATTCAGATCTTGGGGCTTAGGGCCAATCCCTGGGGGACTGTTCTTCATTCTGTAAATAAAAGGATACTATTTTTTAAGAGAGGGAGCTTGGAGGCAGTGGGGTCAGGTGTGGGCTGTACTGATACTGTGGGCCTGACCCAGGAGTTGTTGCAGAGGGAGTGGAGGTAAGAAATGGAAAGGACATGCCTACTATGTCATTCTCCTGCTGTGGGGAAGACAAACTCAGATCAAGGGTGGCTCTTGCCTTCTAGGAGTTTATTGGCTATTTGAGTTTGGAACTGAAGACACAAAATGGGGGCAAGACGCTGATCATGCTGGTGTCTTTCAAAAGGCCCCATGATGTGGCGTTCAAAACTAATTTTATCAGCATGCGGAGAGGATCCATGCCTCTAGGAAGGTTTATATAAACATGATACACAGACTGAGAGAGAGTTCACTATCTACATTTTCCTATACTCCACTTCTTCTCTCTCAAGTTAGATCTTTGAAAAAACAATGTTGTGTTCAGAATATTGCTTAGTGAGCATAGAATCCAAATTAAGTCTTAGGAATTAGATAACATTATCTAATTATCACTTAAAATCAAAATTATCACCAAAGAGAGCTGGGGGCAGCACTCTTGTCAGAGAGATACCTTCCCACTAGAACAGGGTACCTACCGTCAGAAACTCCGACTTCCCCTCCCCACCACTATCTGGATGGGCCCTACCAGCATGTGTTCTCCAGACTCTGTGCATCTGTTGCTGATAATCCCTTACTTTGCAACTTCAAATTCTTTCTTTTGATAAATGAATGACTCAGGCAAGCCCCAGTTGTTCTCAATATTCTCAATTTTTTAGGAGTCTACCTTATAAAAATTCTAATACAAATTAGTCAAAAATATGTCCATAGTACAAAGATGTTAATTGCAGCCTTGTTTATAATGCCAAAAATTGGCCATGAGCTACATCAGTTGAGGGATTGGTTAAATAAAAGATATTATATATGTTTAATTGTATATTATGCAATCATTAAAATGAATACATAGAATGAGTTGGACTGACTTGACGAGAAAGACTTAATAATTATATAATAATTATATAATATAATATAATATATTATAAAAACATACTGTATATTGATAGATTTTTTTTTGTGAAAAAGCAATGTGTGCATAGCTATTTGTGTATGACATATATGCATACATGTGCACATATATATGCTTATAGATTAGATGTAAGCACAGAAAAAAAATTAAGGAAAAGAATGCCCTTAATGCTAATAATAATTGTTGTCCCTGGGGAAGGGGTGGGATCGTACATGTTGGAGGTGACCTGGGACTTTCAGCTCTTCCTTTATATTCACATACATACACACACATGCAGTGCAATAGTGGGAACAATTTACTTTTTCTTTTTAAGAATGTCTTTCATTTCCTCTTACCAGTTCCCCCCAATTTTGCAATGGTAAGGAAATCACTATAATCTAGGATAAATTACTATTCACAGTTGAAATTAATGAATACTGAAAAAGAAGTATAAATTGATCCTATGGGCTCCTAGAAAGCTGAGAAATTGCTTCCAACTGTGTGGGGGTGAGAGTAGAGAGACAATGAAGAGATAGAAAAATGTTACACCTCCCATAACCTTGTGCTTTGCATTCACAGAGCAAGAAGCCCACTTTTAAATTGCCTTCAGCCTTACCCCCCTTAAGTCCTCAAAATGCCTGTAAATCCTCATGTTGGGGCTACCTATATTCCATCTCCCTGACTGCCTCTTGAGTTGGAACCTGTCACAGTTGTTTCCTATGAGACCCTGAATTCCAATTTCTGGTTCACAAAATATGTTCACTCGAAGCCCAGATCCAGGTATAGCACTTTGCATGGAACAATGACTTGATAGATAGTTGCTGCTTGGGGGATTACTTGGCATGATTAAGGATAATAACACAATCGGATGATCATCTTTGAACACAAAGGTCTATTATCTTTCCCCTTTGGAATGACAAGAGTATTTCTTGCTTGAGGCCTCTTCAAGCCATGAGACAAGGAAACCATGAGAATGAAATGAACCGCCACCGAAGATTTCTTTTTTAACCAACTTTGCAAAGAGCATTTACAGAGTGTTTTATGGATGGATACAGACTGTAACATCGAATGAAGCAAAACCTTTTCTATGAGGACAGCCATATAGTTAAACCCAAGCATGCCAGAGGGAATGACCCCGATTGGCAACCCTTACACTGCGTTACAAACACAAGGGAGCAGGAATGTGGTCCCCCCACTGTGCTCTGGGAGACGCCTGCACCCACCCCCCACCCCTGCCATCCATCTCCTCCTTCCCTGATTTGTGTGTGTTTTTGTTAAACAGTGGATCTTGCTATGCTTTTCAGAAAGCTGACAAGAAGCAAGCTGAAAATTAAAAATAGGTGCCGAGAGGCTTTACAGGAGTCTAAATAAACAGTCAGACAGGAAAGACGTGTGGCAGGCTAAGGTTTCAGGCTAGTGGTCGGAGTGAGTTAACAGACATCCGCATAACAGAAGGCTGTGTTTGTTTTCCCTGTCCCTGCTCTAGCAAATTTATTGGGTTATCTGTCTTATTTTGACACGTTGGTGTTTAAGGTTTCTGTTCTAGGTGTCTAAAGACATAAAAAAATTATTGTACAGTTTACATTCCTGGCAGAAGCTTTGACATGTGCTAGCTGAAAAGCTCCTATCTGCCAGTAATTTCGCAGAAAAAGCCTCGCAGAAGTGGGTTTTCGTAGAGGGTCCAAGAATCCTCTGTGAAAAGCACCAAGAACAAAAGCTTTCTTCTTTTATTTCTGTCCATATCGTCCTAACGTCTTGTGAAATGCTGCCACCAAGCCATTTTCTTCCCGTGGTATTGTTTATACTTTCCACGTAATCCACCAAGGAGCCTAACTCGTGTCTCATAGAGGGAGAGATTATTTCCAACAGTGGAGCTTGTGCTCGGCATAGATTGACAAGATACAGTTTGATTTGCTATAGAGGTCAGGAATGCATGGCAGTGTTGAGTGAATACTAGATGTTATGATAATGCACTATCAAAATATTAGAGTTGTATGTGTAGAAATATTGACATTTTGATGACTGATGTACTAAACCACCCACAAGCAATGTTGATATATTTCTTCTTTACAGAATACCAATTTGGAAATAATTTTACTTGTAAATTCATAGCCTGCCTTGTTCCTTAAAGGCATTGTGGCTGCTAGGTAATTAAAGACTGATAGGGAACTTAAATAGGTCTCCGACATACACCACATTTCATTCCTTCCTTCCTTCATTCATTCATTTACATGGCATTCTATAAATATGCATGTATTTAACTGTTAGGAAATGGGAAACAGACGTAGGAGAAAAGTATAAGACAGTCTGTGGCTCTAATAGGAGCTTCTAGTTTCTTCACCAATTCTCTCTTGCTGTAGACAACCTGCTGGGCGCAGTCTGGTCAAATTTTCATGACATCAGGTGATTAGTGCTAACTCAAGGCAAAACAAATTGTCTATTTTTTTTCCTAAGGCAAATAGCTTTGCAGCAGCTGAGACAATTTGAGCATATTACTGTTTCTTTCTTAGTTCAGTTTTCCTTCCTTTTGATGTATTTTTCTCCTCTTTTCTCCAAGGCCCAAGATTGGGACTCAGGGCGGGTAGCTATGGTTTCCATTCCTCACAATACTCTAGGCAAAGGCCAGCAGGACAAATAGCTTTCTTCTCTTGGGCTCCCTCCTTTTTCATCACTTACCACTGCATGTCATTTCCACTCATGTCACTATTGGTAACAGCTGATGTTTTCTGCAAAAAAGTAAAGATTTTTTGAATCGACAGACCTAAATTTGAATATCGACTCTTATCACTTAATGGGTGGGTGACTCTGAGCCTCAGTTTATCATCAATAGCAATGTGTATAATCACGTTTGCTTCAGAGGGTTATGAAGCACCTGTGGTTATGTACCAAACGGAAGCAGAGCGTCTCCAGGGCAGGCTTTAGTGGGTGGTTAATAAAAGTCCTCTTCTCCTTCCTTCTTCAAGTCATATAAGACAGGGAGAAAGGAGGCATTTGAGAGGGCCAAAGAAAATAGTTGTGTCACAGAAACTTTATAGTTCATTGCTTTCCTCCTCAGTTCAGACAAATGTGGTATACATTAATTTTAGAAAGACAAGAAAAATACATTCTTATGACAGCAATGAAAAGAAAGCAAGAAGTTCAATTTATACTGGAAACATACTCTGTCTTAAAACAGGCTTTGGGAAGGATACAAACAAATGTAGAACACAAATTCTATTTGCTAGTAGCTTAAGAACAACTTGAGAAGGCAGATTTGTGTCGTCAAAAGTCAAATAGTAATTAAAATAAGTATTTCATGGGTATAAAGATCTTAGTTTTTCTCTCTCCAGAACTCCTCAATAAGCCTTTAGTATCTTAATATATAATAAAAATCTGTAAGAAGGGGGACAGTAAGCAAAATTTACTACACTTATTTTATAGTGGAACTCTTTAAATTATTCTGATTTTATCTTTATGGCACATTAGGTATAGAAAAATAGGTTGGGGTCACAGAAAGGTTTGAATGCTGAAGAATCAGGGCTTTCCTCTGAAGGCCTGACATTTCTAGAAAGACAAGCACTGTGTCACATATGGAAGAGTCCTCTTAGGAAGGGAGTATTACTAGTGATGTCCCAGGTCATTGGTGAGATTTGAGGGAATGGGTGTTCTGAAGGAGAATGGTCAGGATAGAAGCCAGAATACAGTGAATTAAGGAGATGGGAGGATGTAATATGGGTCAGAAGGTAGCAGAACACTCTTCCCAATCATTTTACAAGTGAAAATATGAGACCAAGCCAAGATAGTTTGTAGCTCGAGAGAATTTCAATCTGGATAGGAAAGATGAGGGCATGTTGGAAAGAAGAGATGAGAGGACCTTGAATTGTCCTGGAAAGAAGGAAGATAATTATGGGTGAAGCCCTTAGGCAGAAAGGAGGGAAGTAATGTGTAGAACACAGGCAGAGAAAGCCACTACGTGTGCAGAAGATAGAGGAAGACAGCAATGCAAGGACACCATGGCTACCGACCTCTAACGCCTTCCTGACACCCTCTAAGTTGTGCAGCCACTTAGATCCATTGCATACTTGCTTCATTCTTAATTATTACTATGGCAGTTCTGTGGCACAGAAATGATGGTTTTCAATTTGTAGACATGGACACTTTCTCAAGCTCACATACCTATTACATGGTGGATCAGACATTTGAATCTTGGTCTTGCTACCTCCAAAGCTAGAAAGTATAAGTGAAGACAGAGAAATTTTCTGAGGTGGAGAGGAAAGAAGACAAGCGAGCTCCTGGTTAATAGTCTCAATTTTTTCAGGAAGTGACCCGAAAGTATTTATTTGAGTGGTGGTTGAGTTAGAGATGAAGAAAAGCAAGAGAGGAGTAAAGAGTTGGGAATTTTCAATTTTGGAGAGGCAAGGCACTTTCATAAGGTAATCCTAGAGACTGGTCTGCAAGAGAACATATTGTAAGTATAACAATAATAATATAATTTATTCTTCAAACCAGGACACTTTTGAGAGAAGAGGAAGGTTGTGGACATAGAACACCAAGACCTTGGAGTTGGAGGATTATCATGGGATGGCTCAGGCTGTTGGACCCTAACCGGGGTCCCTAGGGAGAGTCGCCCCAAAGATCACTCACGAGACCCGAGTCGATGCAACATGCAAGAGGCGAATTTATTGCTGACACGTCAGGGTCCCTCAGCCGCTCGGGAAGAAGGACCCCGAACGGCTGTTACAGGCTTCTTTTAAAGCTAAAAACTGCAACAGATGGGTGTGGGGGTCGGTTGTTTGAACAAGGGAAATTCCGATCAGGGGAAGGGCAGCTGAGCAAGGAGAGTAGGGTCACTGGTCTGTTTAAGTAACGAAAATTCTGAGCAGGGAGTGTGCTGTGCAAGGGTCTGTTAAGCAAGGGAAATTTCTGAGCAAGGGTCTGTAAGCAAGGGAAATTCCTGAGCAAGGAGTGGGGAAATTCTGAGCAGGGTCAGGGGGTCTCTTCAAGGCCAAGCTTGGTCCAGTGAGAAGCTAATATGGAAGGAGACACAAAAGTGAAGAACAGGAGATGAAAAAATCTGAGATTAGGTTTTTTGATGACTGGTGAAATGAGAGCTGGAAATAAGAGGGTCATACATGTATGTTTATATGTGTGCACACATGCATACATGCTCCTGTGTATTCTCCTGCTTCTTGGAATTGCAACCAATGACTGTAAATACAATGGTCTATGTCTTCCATTGTGTTACGGCCTTTACAGGGAAAGGTCACTATTGGCGGGTGCCAAGCCTACCCCACCTCTCATTGTGCCTAGCTATGAATTCACTGATTCCCAATAGGCACCCTGGTCTCTTCATCAGCATCTTTTACCTTTTCCTCTAGTGCTTTCTACATGGACAGAAACAGTGAACAAAATGCATTCCGCTCTTTTTGCTTAGAAATGTGGTCACAAAAAAAAAAAAAAAAAAAAGAATGATAAAAACTCAGGAACACCTGAGTCAGCTTTAGTAGCTGGAAATGTAGCAGTTTAACAGCAAATAAAGGTCTGTCCAATGGCGGGTGAATCAAATTAAATTCTGAACAAACAACTCTCTAGCCGCATCTTAGTCAGTTTTAGAATCAATGCAAGTGAGTTATGGCTCCTCAGGGCTGCATTCTCTTCTCGATGTGCTGGGATTTCCACATTTCCACCATTTACCACTAATGAGCAGCACGCATCGGTCCCCGGGCACCTGGACGGAACTCCAACCACATAGTCTCACGCGGCGGGGACTGGCTCTTCCCATGCAAAAGGAGGTCCTTAGCGGGGTCAGTAGCCTGCTGGATGGGAGCTGTTAATGCAAAGTGCTGACAGCCTTCAGTCTTTTTCTCTCAGAAGCCTTAGTGCTCTTTAATTTAATGGTTCTCTGGTGTGTGAGAACCCTCTGGGACAAATTCAGTTCTCTAGCCTCAGTGTGCTGACTTAGACAGGAATTGGCCAGAGGCAGAGGAGAGCATTTGGTTTCCAGGATTGTGTTGCCTTTTGATAAAAGTGAGTCTTGGGTCTGTATTTTTATGGGAACAAGACCATACCAGGCACTGAGTGTACTACAGATAGTTGCGGAATAAATGAATAAATTTAAAGCTCTACAGATAGTTGTGGAATAAATGAATAAATGGTGGGTGGAGGCCCACCTAATGTGTGTGTTTTTTGAAAGGAGTGTTTGGGAATTCTCTAAAGAGTATTGACAGAAAATAGAGGTGAAGAAGGGAAGCTAGACGAAGCCATATGGAGAGGGCAGATCTTGCTAAAGCTACGATTTTTCGAATACCTTACAGTATCCCAGGCCCTAGTGTCTTAGTTTCATTCGTTGCTCACAATCATCTTTTTAGGTAAGTTTTGCAAATGCGGAAAGTAAGGCACAGTGGGACTTAAGTGACTTGCCTGAGGACACACAGCTAGCAAGTGGTGTAGCTGGGATTTGAACACAGGCGTCCACCTCTAGAGGCCCAGCATTTCCTCACAGAATAGGCAATTCTCTTAGGTCTATTCCATTTGAAGAGGAGAGGGTTTTTTTCCTTCCTTCAAGGCAGTTGAAAGACTAGCTCTCCTTTAAAAATGACAAGAAAAACAAAGATATATTTGCAGCCTTTGTGTTCTCAGCTTCCGCAGCAATTAGCAATGTAGAGGTGAGTTCATTTACACAAAATCACCCACCAAAGAAATGGAGGGTGACCAGGAGGCAGGGAGAAGTGAGGGTGAGAACAAATTTCTATGCTGTTCTGTTCTGGAGGCAGATTTTGTCTTTTTGAAGATGAAGTTGGAACAAAGAAGAAAATAAAGGCAGAGACTTTGAATTGGCATAATTGGTGAAGTCTTTACCTGAGACTGAAATGACTTCTCTGAGGTTAGGACTTGAGCCTCATTCACTGGGGAGGATTCTTCTGCTGCCTCAGATATGCCACTCAGATCTGCAGGAGGCGAGTTAACTTTCCAGGCCAATAAAGTCATGAGAACCCTGAAAAAGTGATTTTCTAAATGAAACCTTAGTTTCCTGAGAAAATATAGTTCCTACATGAGAATCTTTTCACAAGCTCCTGGGATAGAGGAGGCATTGCTTGCTTCTAAAAAATTGTGCAATGAGATCCATCCACCTACTGTCGTTTGCATTCTTTAGTAGTTCTCCCTCACCCACCCAACAAGACTTTAAGTTCCATACAAAGCTGAGATAAAGTACCCACTAAAACTGACCACAGAACAAACAGTCTACAAATCAAATATCAGGCAAAACAATTTGAAACCTCAAATTTCAGGATGCAGATATCATAAGGAAAAGAGTACTACTAGTTTTGAAATTTTATTTAAAAATAGTGTCTAGAAAAATAATAAGCAAGCCCCATTAACTCCTGGGGAAACAAGTGGCTCTTAAAAATCTTCAGCTGCATTGTAGAGATTTTTATGAATGAGCAACATATGGATTAAATTACCCATATTTGAAAAAAAAATCAAATGACAAAGCACACTTGGCAGTTTTATTGAGCCTGAATTATTTGGAAGACAGTCCCAAGATACCTGAGACATCCCAAAGGAAATCTAGTTTGCCAACCATCTTTAAAACATCAAATTTAAAAAGATAATTGCATGCTACCCATCCGACAAAGGGCTGATAACCAGAATCAACAAAGAACTCACACAAATCAATGGGAAAAAAAATCAAATGACCTACTTAAAAAGTGGGCATGAGACATAATAGGAACTTTTCTTGTGCAGATACACCAATGGCCAACAAACACATGAAAAAATGCTCATCGTTCTAATCATCAGAGAAATGCAAATCAAAACCACACTGAGATGTCACCTAAACCCAGAGAGAATGACTTACATCATGGAGTCCCAAAACAACAGATGGTGGTGTGGATATGGAGAGAAAGGCACACTTACACACTGTTGGTAGGTCTACAGACTGGTGCAGCCTCTATGCAAAGTTGTATAGAGATTTCTCAAAGAGCTAAAGGTGGATCAACAGTTTGTTCCTGTGATCCCATTGCTAAGGAAAAAATAAGATGTTCTATCATAATGATCACAGCAGCACAAAAAATGATCACAAAGAAGTGGAAACAGCCCAAGTGCCCTTCAACGCAGGAATGAACAAACAAACTGTGATATAGATATACTACGGAATATTATTTAGCCATAAAGAGATGGAGATTATGTCCCTTTTGCAACAACCTGGATGGAATTGGAGCCCGTTCTCCTAAGTATACGAGAATGGAAAAACAAACATCACATGTACCCAGTACTAAATTTGAACTAGTCGATTTACATTTACATGCACACTTGAGAGAAAGACTCAACAAAATTCAAGGAGGGAGGAAGGGGTTGGGTAAATTCCCACCCGCACCCACAAGTATATGGCGTACTACCTGGGTGTGGGATGAACCTACAAATAAGACTTTAACCTTAAAAATGCCAATTATGGAATCTCACTGTTTCTATCCCCACATCAATCTGAAATTTAAAGACATCAAACTATTTCATATCAAAAAGGCTATCTCCATTGGAGTATAAAGAGGTTACAATTTAAAAAGGCATCTGAGTTTTCTAAGTTCTGAGGGTTGCATAGATGCATGGTCCTGAGCAAGTGGTACAGTGTTCATTCCAGGGTCCTCTGTCTATCTCCCTCTTTCTTGATTCCTCTTGTATTAGTTTTGGCAGATAGCTTAAGCACTTAGCTATTCACGCTATTCCATAAATTTTAAAGTCAGTCATTGTCAATGCTGAATGACAATGCTGAGTGTTTTCTGAAAAAAATCTGTGATGAATTTATTGTATGCATTACAATTACTGTGGCTTTCATTCATTATGTCAGGCTGCAGGGGAAACCTCTTTCTCTCTGCTTAAAAATAGCTTCATACTCTAAACATTTATTGTGTAGTGAATAAGAGAATAAGTGAAGATATATAAGTGACGTAAAAGTTTGGTCCTTGACTGATTTTTATTACTAAGCTGTGAGCTCCTGGCCTGGTAGCCCCAGGCTCTCTTACTCCCATCTCTCATGCATGGTGCCCAATATATCAAATGCCACATATAGACACGAATATTTGGACAAATATCTTAATAGCTTGGGCACTAAAGAAGTCACCTGAGAATTAAGCCCTCTTTTTCAATAAGGGAAAATGGCAGGACTTGAACCTAAGTCTGCTGATTCCAAAGCCAGTGCTCTCTCTGCTAGAAAATATTACTCAAGACTGTAAAACCCTAGATTCCTCAATTGGTATTAAGTGTTGAACAGTGAAGATACATCACATATGTAAGTTTTGAAATTCAACTCTGCAAGTACTCTTTTAAATAATTCACATGAAAATGGCTTAAATTTTATTTTGCACATGTGCCATTTATTGTAGATGTTTATTACTGTATGCATTCTTGGTTTACACACACATTACTGAATAGGGCTGTCAACACAAAACATGTTCTTTGTGAGTGGCTTATGTTCAAGACTACCTGGGTCACACTTAGTATGTGCCTCCCCTGCCAACTTGAGACCTAAACCCTGCGTGAGATAGGATTCATGTCTGTGCACCAGACAGCATTATCCCTTTTATGTAGCATAAAAGACACCTTTTTGGCTAGTCATGTTCAATTTGCCCATCTCCTCTGCTTGCCCTTTAGGCAAGGAAAATGAAAATATCCTTGTTAGGCGGTATAAAAATGTGGTAAGAGAAGAGGTGTGTAGACCTTTGGTGTGTACTTCAGTAGCCCACTCCACACTAAGATGACCAAGAAAATAAATGTTTTAGGTGGTGCTCTGGCTCCATACTTTTCTGAACCATTGCTGTTGTTCAGTATTCCTTGGAGAAAAGGCCACGGTCAAGGAGCAAAGTGCTGAATATTTTAGGGCAATTTCAGACTTAAGGCTTCCTTTCTTCTCTCATGAGAAAGATTCGTTAATTTAGAAAAGTGGTTTAAATTAACCTAAACAATTCCAGGGAGTATAATATATGTACTATGAGTGGAATGACTGTTTTTGGCTGGCCTTCACAACTCATGCCATTTCTTTGTTTTTGCACATACTTTTCTTTCTGCTTGGCATGACTTCTCTGTTTTGAATCTAGCTGCTCCTTGTCATCCTTTAAAACTCAGTTTAAGCTCTATGTCCTCCAGAAGCCAGTTTCTAACTAGCAAGTCCTTTTGAGATGTCTCTCTTCCAGGCTCCCATCGCAGTACTAGGCATAACCCTGTGTTAGAATTTAATTGTTCCATAATAGTAGACTTATTTGTCTGGAAACACCAGATACGGACCCCTCAAATGCAAGGATCACATCATTTCACTCCACACACCCAGCTCCCAGTCCAGTGCCTGGTGTATCACAGACCTTTGATAAATGTTTATTGACTGAGACATGGGTGGCTAAATCGTGTTGCTGAATACCCAACCCCAGTTACGAATGGAAATCAGGAAGAAGCATTGTTCTTTCTTTATTACATTTCAAAATGTCTCTTGCCTTTGGGAGAAGAAAAACAAATGCACTCTCCAACTCGAAGAAATATTTGAATATAATTTGGATTCTGGATCCTGAAAAACAGTCTAGGGAATTAAAATTTAAAACCTGTGTAACAACTATCCAGGGATCATATCACCTTAGCAAAACTGTTTAGTTTGTATGCATCGTTTTCTAGTCTCATTCACATGTTTATTGATTTCTATGTAGTTGTAACCCCTCTGTGGTATCACTTAAGGCAGTGATTTTCAACTGGTATTCTGTGAGAGGATCTTTGATGTGCTGTGAACATTTTTAAAGACCATTAATTAAATTATTTTTGAAAGAAGTTCAAAACACAGTAAGTATATTCTTTTTTTTTACTCTTTTTGTTTTGATCAACATAATTTAAGTGTGCTGTGGAAATTTAACTAGATTCAAGTGTGCTGTGGGATAAAAAAAAAGGTTGAAAAACATTGACTTAAGGGGAGATAAGATTGTTTATTAAGCATCTTCCATGTTCCAGGCATGGTGATAAACTTTGCACATGTTCTCACAGTTATAATGACCTTGTATGCTAGAACCATTATCTTTATATTGCAGACAACTAAGTGCTATCAGGATTAGCTAAGTCATCGTTTAGTAAATGGTAGAAACATTATTTGAACTGACATCTGGCCAACTAAAGAAATGAAAAATGAAAAATTAAAAACTTTAATTAAATTAATTAAACTCTAAATTGAAAAAGTAAAAATTTATCATTAGGTTGATTTTCTTAGAATGGATGTATTGGGTTAAAATTGAAATTTGCATGATTTTTAATAATTATTGTTAAATTAATTTCCAAAAGGATTTTAAGAATCAATTTAGTCCTCCCTACCAGACTGCAAATTTCTCAAAGGAAATCTTTGAGTCTTATCTGCTTGATTTCAACACCCAGCACAGTTCTGGGCATGTGGGGGCTTCTAAACAGATGTCTACTGGATGGATTACTGAATAAAGGGACATTCCTGCCATTGTTACAAATTTTCTTTAGAGCCCATAGAATGTGGCACCCGAGAAATATACAAACCTGTAAAAGGTAGATAGGTTTTTTGTCACTGACTATAAGAGAAGAGATGACTTTTTGGAAAGCAGATTGGCTCTGCTGGAGTAGCCGGTACCTGTACTTTTTCAGGCAACAAAAAATATTCCTTTCCATTTATGTAGAGAACAATGTAGTGAAGCATTTTTGAAAACATGTGATTTAAATAAATCCCAGACTGCCTGGTGGCCCAGACTCAGCACGTTGGTATAGTCAGACACAAAGTCCAGCAAACGAAAGTAATTAAGATGTCATTCCAGGCTTCATGTGAATTTTTTCAAAGAAAATTAAAGGGAATCTAATAGCACTTTGGAAAATTCTCTTCTTTCTGTCTTTTCCGTTTTTTTTAATACCCTTAGCTGCTCCCATCCCTACCAATCTCTAAATCCCTATCTCTAGAACTTTCTGCAAAATTCCACTAGACTCTTTAACCCAAGGGCTTTGTTGATTTCTATTTCTAGAGTCCCAGTGGCCTCATCTCTCCTGGAAGTAACTGTGAGGATGCCGGACTGTGATTCTCCTGTGCAATCCCCCCTATGACTCCAGACCTCTTTTCTCTCTTGCCCACACATAGAAGTATATTTCCTTTACTTATTTTTTTTATTATCATTATTATTATTTGCAGTTTTTGGCCGGGGCTGGGTTTGAACCCACCACCTCCTGCATATGGGACCTGTGACCTACCCTTTTGAGCCACTTATTTTTCTTAAAAGGGAAATTATCCTTGAGAAATTTTGCTAAAAAAAGACAAATGACAACAACAAAACTTCCTAATGGCATTATATACAAGGCCTGACAATTAAGTTCGTGAACTAATCCTAGGAAAAGTGCTACATACCTCATTGCTGAATATTATTAAAGTCACCTTTGAAGTACTCCCCTGGGTAAGCTATGCACCCATGCTAGCACCTAGTCCACCCTTCAAAGCAATTTTAGAACTCTTTTTTCTGGAATGACCATCAGAACTGTCATCATATGAGGTCTGACAATTAACTCGAACGTGAACTTGCCACTGTGCACTTACATTGACAGCACTATACAAGCAATTCAGTAAGGTTTCATAACCTTGGTAGATCAGTGTCTAACAAGCATGTTCATATTGCTGTGTGGTGGTATCTTGCCGAGTGTATTCATTATTGCTGTCCACATTTTTGTGTGTCATATGTCAACAGTTCTTATGGTCATTCCAGGAAGAGTTTCAAAACTGCTTTGAAGAGTGAATTAGGCACTGGTGTTGGGGCACAGCCCCCCAAAGGAAGTACTTCAAAGGTGACCATAGTAATATTCAGCAATGAGGTATGCAGCACTTTTTCTAGGATGAATGCGTCAGACCTTGCATACTTCTAAAGTTAAGTAAAGATAGTATTCAGAATCAATTCATTGACTTGGAGTATTGCCTGTCCAATTATAGTAGTTTTCCAGTGGCCTCACCAAATTTTGCCAATTTTTCTATAGGAAATTTTCTCGAATATCATTCTTGTTCTCCATTTCCACAGCTTAAACTCTCATTTATATCATCATTTTCATGAAGGCTGTGAATGTGTTTGTCGGTCATTGAATTGGTTCCCTAAACACTGACCTCCATATTCTGCTTTTGTTTGCTTTCCTTAACATCTCAGACACCTCCAGCTTTTTGGCAGTTTCTCCTCTGTCAAAACAGGAAGGATTCAAATAGAATTTATGTTACTCAGTTACACTGAAATTCATATTCAGATGCTTCACCTAAGAAACTTATTCATCTCTAAAAATTCTCTTTGACATATTTGTGAAATAAAGCCTCTTAAATATATTTCAGGCAGGTTGTGACTGCTGTTCAATGGTTTGTATGACTTGTTTAAGTTTAAAGTCCTTATCTTGGGTTCAAATTCAGTTTTGCTTTTATGACTTTTAAAAGTGCGATAAATGATATTATAACTTTGGCAATGTACACAAATAAATATCACAATAATGAAATAAATGAACTTATACTTTAGTGTTCAGGGAAATAAATTAGAATAATTATCATAATCTTTTTTTGTTGTTTTAGGCATTTGAAATATTAAGAGAAATGGCAACTTAGAGAAACTGCATATTAGCTTTGCAGTTATAATTTGCAATGCTTAATTATTACTAGATTTGTGATTTTTAATTTGAAAAAAGTAAGCCTATAATTAGTTTTGTAAACAGTGTTGCATGTTTAAGAAAACCCAGTTTTGGTAAACATTTATAAGTTTATCATATTAGATTTAGAGAAGTTGTCCTTTTAGGGTTGTAAGTCTGCCCTATCAGATATTCAAAGTTTGTGAAAGAATCAGTTACACCAGATTTGAAATGTGTAAATAGGTATATCAGTCAGAGTTCAATCTGAGAAGCAGATTTAGCAGGAAGGATATCTCTCTCTTCTCTCTGTGAGAAATTTATCATAGGGGATTGGCTTATGCCATGGGGGGGTTGGCTAAGCAAGTCTGAGTCTATAAGGCAGGATGTTAGCAAGGAAAAATCATGAGTAGGCTGGAACCCCATAAACATAAGCCAAAACTATTATCCAAAGGAAAAATGTCTTTTTCTTCCATGAAAGCCTAACCCCTGATTTTAAGGCCTTGGAACTGTTTAACTCAAGCTCATCCAGCATAATCTCCCTTACTAAAAGTAAGGAGAATAAGGGTTCTAATCCCTTCCTCACAGCAGTGAGGTTCATGTTTGCTTAATCAATTGGGAAATCAGAGCCCAGTCGAATTAATAAAATATTATCACAAAATGTTTCTAATATTGTAATTAGTTTAATTTGTAAATAGGGTCTACCTTTTAGTAATATTTAACCTTTTAAACTTACAATTAAGCATAATGCAAACTAAAAGTACAAGTCATAGCTTTTCTTTTGAGGTAGATTTGCAAGATTTCCTAAAGAGAACAACAGAATTTATAAATGGAAGCTAAAGACATAAGAAAATTTAGACTTCAGCATTTTTAAGTTTAGTAGTTATGATTAACTCAATAACTGTAAATAGTCCTTTTAGTGTATAAAACTTTGCATGTATGTGGAAAGGAAAATCTTTACTCAACAGGGATACCGGCAGAGTGGAATTGGGTAGCACAGGAGGGTCTGGAGCCCCAAGATCTAGTCTGGGAATGAGGGTAAATAGAATTCAGGCCATTGGGAAGTGAAATTTGAGGTCTTTAAAAGATATTTACTGTCTCTGGCCATGTGTAATGTGTTCCTTTGTATAATGTGCACCCACGTTTTTAGTTCAAACTTTCAGAAAAAAAAATCTTTTGTTTTAATTTTTCCAGGAGGGTGGAAGTTGCCATGCAGGGGCGCCAACTTCTTTCATGAGAGGTCCAGGTGCAGACCTGGCCCCTGTAGAGAAGCCCAGAGCAAGCCCACCTGGCAGGTGAGAGTGTGCTGGATGACCTGAGCACCTGACCTCTCCAACTGTTCCCTCCCGGCCCACCCTTGTCCCTCATCCTCTCATTTCCTATTCCCACCTATATCCATTAGTAGGAATGTGACCACAGCTACTCTACTGGGAACCCCAGGGGGGCTTATTTTTGGGGAAGCTGGTGTGGGGAGCCAAGGCCAGCCCTGCCTCTCTTTTCTCAGCTGCCTCTTCTCTGGCACAGCTGGCCCCATTCCAAGCCCCCCAGGACACCACAATCGGGAGGAAGCCTTCCCTGATGGTACCTCAGTGAAGTATTCTGTATTTACATTTCTGTTTAATGACCTCCTTGAGCACTCAGTAATGTCAGAATGAATGATACTAGCCTTTCTCAAACTTGTAAATCCTTCAAATCACCCAGGATGCAGGTTAAAATGAGTTTTCTGAACCACACCCAATACACTTTGAATCACATCTCCAGGAGAAAGACCTGGGTATTGTTTCCATTAACAAGCATCCTGGAAGGTTCTTCCTACTGGCAAGTTTGAGAAATTATACCAACTTAATATCTTGGGGGTTCAGACAAGTCATAGGCTAAAAACTACAATCTATGGGCTCAGGTACCCCTGAGCTTTCATGCTTCGCTGCCAGGTACCCTCAAAGGCAGAAATTTCATAGGGACTGAGGCTAAGGTCACAAAAGCAGGCTACTAGTAGAACCAGGTCTCAGAAACCAGGTCACCGGAAACCCAGCTCAGGGACCTTCCTCCTCAGTACGGTGATAGGGGGGTCTCAGAATGGGGCCAGCTGCATGACAGACGAGGCAGTCCAGAGGAGCAGGGATCTGCCATCGGGGGCTGGGATAAGCAGTGCAGGCCCTGGCCTCTCACTCTAGTTTCCCCAATGGACATAGGTGGAAATAGGAAAGGAGAGGATGTGAGGACGAGCGTGGACAGGGAGAGGACAGCTGGGGGAGATTGAGAGCTTAGGCTGCCAGGCCACTGCGAGGACTCTCAAGTCCTGCTGCCTGGGCTGGTTCTCAGCTTCTTCAAAGCAGCCGCCTCTGCACTGCGCACCCCTTGCGAGAGAAGGAGGCATGGTCGCTCCATCACTTCAGGCCTCCTTTTGCCAAGGTCCTGACGCTAACCTTTGCGTCCCTCTGCGGCCAATGGCCGGCTTCCAGGATGGTGGCGGAGGCAGTGTCCGGTGCAATTGGCCGTGTGGACTGGAGGCTCCTGGAGCTGAGGTACCTGCCAGTGAGGGGCGGCCAGGGAGGAGGTAGCGTGCAAGGGGCGCCATTACCAGATTCCAGGACGCTGTTTTGCTTATGATATGGTAATTGCTTTCTAGAGTTACACTTTCAACACATGAGCATAAATCAAAGAATAAAAAATTATATAGATTCAGAATTAGTGCTACCCATGTATAATGCGTATCCTTAGTCTTCTCTCAAAAATTTGGCCAAAAAGTATGCATTATACATGGCAAAATATGGCATATCAGTGTTTTATGATAATTATTAAAACACAAAATCTGTGTCAGATACAGTCTCAGTCTAAGCTGTATCATGGCAAATAAAAATCCAGCAATGAGCAGAAATTTCAAAATAATCTGAGGATTTTACTTTGGTTTCTCAGTGCAGCACTGGCTCATAGTGACTCGTCTAAAAGAATCCGTCTTTTCTGGATCATCTAATCCCTCATGCTGTACTTCAGCACTTCTCTCTCAGCCCTAGCTGTACTGGTTTTTCTTTTCCCCTTTCTCCTACTCCATGGTAAAGTCCCAAATGGCTAATCTGACAAAGGAGGTCCCTCCTTGGAGGACAAGGGACATCTGAAGACTTAGCAGTAGGCAGCTGGGAGAGACTGCAAAAGTTCCTATGGGAATGGGTTTGGGTCTGCCTCACGGTGGTGATAAATTAGTGTTCATATCAGAGAATATTGGCCACACTGATAGCTGTGTGGATACCAGGGAACTGAAATGAGAGAAGAAACAGCTGAAATGTGTTTAGTTATGTAAAAGTAACCCCAGTTACACGTAATTATACAAACTATTTATCGCTAATGCCTAATTACCCGCAAAACAGAGTCACGATTATGCACCCCATTAGCTATCTGTATATGAGATTAACCTGGCCATAAGTTAATTTTAGTCTATTTTGACACTAAACCTGTATGTTCAGTCCTTTTAGATTATTTCTTTTTTTGCTCAGTGGTCTGCACATGCTGTCTGGTCCTCTGCTTGTAAGTTTAAACATTTTAGAAGGACCCGTGCCCTTGCTCTAACTGCCCTATGTCTGAACTTCTGCAAGAGCCTACTGTCGCTCTCCGGCTTCTCTTCCTGTCCTGTGTGTAATACCCATTGGAATAAGCATACTTGGAAGCCTCCTGCAGCTTACAGCTTCCCCTCGTCACATGAAAGCTCCTGAATCTTAATTTTTAGGCCTTTGACTACTTGCTACACTGAAGTTATACTTTTCTTTAAGCCGGGAGTCTGTGGGGGAAGGGATCACCCTTTAGGACCTTGGGCCTTTCCCGAGGAAGCTGATGTATGAAGCAGCTTTGTTTTCCAAGGCACACCTGACCAGGTGTCCTCTCTCTCCAGTCAAATTCTTTGTCTACTTCCCTGCCTCTGGTTGGGTCCTCAGACAGGCTGTGGAGGATGAGCAGTGGGAAGCACAGAGGGGTCTAGAATCGGGGCGCATAGCCTGGGCTCCCCACTGATGATGGGATAATAACTGGCTTGCAGAGGTGAGATGATACTGTGGCCTGTGACCATCAGCTCCCATGGGATGAGGACAGTGCCAAGAGGCTTCGTTCTCACTCTGTGTGCAGGGCTCCTATTGCTTCCTGTTAAAAGCAAGCCCCACTTTGAAGTGCAGGACCCCGCTTTATAAACAGGAAGTGTCTGGACCAGCGTATTTGTTACAGACCACATTCTTGAAAATAGACAAAATCTTGGGCTATTGTTCTTTCTTATTTTGCTGTGGTTGTTCGTGGATGCTCTGTCCCTCGAGTCCCTGCAGCAGATAAGGGCAGACCAGACCCTGACAAGGGGCTAGCAGGAAAGTCAGCCATGTTCGGGCAAGCATCTGAGGCTGGGTGTGCGGCAGGGTGTCAGATGCATTGTTCACCAAACAAGAGTGGGCCAAAAATGGAAGGCAGGTGACAGGGCAAGGCACTTGGATGATTTTTTCCCACCTCTACTATTCACACGTGGTTCTGAGCCTTCTTGCCCCTCACCTGGAATCTAACACAACAGTCTCCTACCTGATTTCCTACTCTGCATCCTATAAACCATTCTCCACATAGCAGCCCAAATGTGGTCTTTTTAAAGCACCAACCAGATCATGTTTTCCCTTGTGTAAAACTCCCCAGTAGCTTCCCAAGAAACTTACAGGCCTTCTGGGATCTGTTTCATGCTTATGTTTCCCACCTTATCAATGTCCTCTCCTTCCTCCTCTCATTAACGCCTCAGCTAGTCTAGGCTTTTCTGAACTCTTTGAACAACCCAAAGCCTTTCCTCCCCTAGTCCTTCATACTGGCTTCCTCTGCCTGGAAGTCTTTCCGCTCCTCTCTAGCCAGCTCCTTCCTGAATTGGATCTCAGCTCACATATTACCTTCTCTGTTCACTTAAGCCAAACTGATTCCCTTCCCTCTTGTCTTTTCTACAATGCCACCCAGTTTTTTTCTTTTTCATAACATTTGGAACTTAAGACATTTATCTATTTCATTAATTTATTTCCTGTCTTTTTTCTATGATTTAAGTTCCTTAAACGTAGATCCCTCATTTGTCTTGTTTACCATGGCATCTCCGGGGATCTACTGCAGTGACTGCCACATAGCTGGAGTTTTGTTAAGTGAGAAATAAATAAAATATTCCTGGCACATGAGTATTAGCCATTCTTAGGCTCATACAGAGAAGAATTATGTTGCCTTAATGGGGACGAACGCGTGTGACTGTGACTGAGGATTAAGTTTTCGATTCAAAGACAGCAAATCTCTGAGGACAGCTTCAGATGAGCAGAAACTGGGAAGTGCAGGCCAAAAAGAGCTATTGCTAGAAAAACCTGACTTTAGCATAGAATCCTTTGCCAACCCAAGGTCATGAAGATTTACCCCTATGTTTTCTTCAAAGAGTTTTATGTCTCCTCAATTAATTTTTGAGTTAAATTTTTATACATGATGTGAGGTAGGGGTCATACTTTATTCTTTTGCATGCAGACATTTAACTGTTCAAGCACCATTTGTTGAAGAGCTTATTCTTTCCCTGTTGAGTAATCTATGCACCTTTATTGAAAATCAACTGACTATAGAGATATGGATTTGTGTCTAGATTCCCAGCTTATACTACAAATATATTTTGAGATCCTGGGGAAAGAAGCCTTTGAAAATGCTAGGCTATCTTTTCAAAGTTTTTCTGATTAATCTGGTTTTACCACAGGGTAATGTAGTCCAGTAATTAACGAAATTATAATTATCCAGGTTTAGGTTCAAAATCTACTGTTGAGGTAATAGCATTGTGGTTAACATAACAGTAATAGGAATTATAGATAGTGTTCACATGAATCTTAACAATGTTTTAAGATATATGATCCATTGGGCATAGTGACTCACACCTGTAATCTTAGCACTCTGGGAGGTGGAGGTGGGTGGATTGCTTGAGTTCAGGAGTTTGAGACCAGCCAGAGAAAGAGTGAGACCCCATCTCTAAAAATAACCAGGCACTGTGGTAGGCACCTAAAGCCCCAGCTACTTGGGAGGTTGAGGCAAGAGGATCACTTGAGCCCAAGAGTTTGAGGTTGCTGTGAGCTATGACTCCAGGGTATTCAACCCCAAGGTGACTGTGAGACTCTGTCTCAAAAAGAAAAAGAAAAAAAAAAAAGAACACATGATCCAATAATAAATATTAGGTTAATATTTCTTTCAGAGCCTGAGTCTTTCATCTGACAATATTTTGTTGTTGTTGTTAATTTCAGAATATTATGGAGTAAAAATGTTTTGTTTATATAAATTGCTTTTGTACTTACTGTTTGAAGCAAAGTTATAAGTGTCCCCACCACCCAGGCAGTGTGCATTTGTACCCATTAAATGTAAATTTATCCATTGCATTGCTGCCCTCCCACCTATTTGGATTTGATGAGTGTTATTTCCATATGTGCAAATAAGTATTCATTGAATAGTTCCAAGTTAATTGTGAGTATATGTGGTATTTGTTGTTCCATTCTTGTGATACTTCACTTAAGATAATGGTCTTCATTTCCATCCAGGTCATTACAAAAGGTCTTAGTTGACCATTTTTTTTGATAGTATTCCATGGTATACATATACCACATTTTGTTAATCCATTCATGTGTTTATGGGTACTTAGATTGTTTCCATATCTTTGCAATTGTGAATTGTGCTGCTGTAAACATTCAAATGCATGTGTCCTTCTTATGAAGTGTCTTTTTATAGATTTACCCAAAGAAAAAAAGACACTTTATAAAAAAGTGGGAGACCTAAAAATAGATCTGCCATTCTATCTAGCAATCCCACTATTGGGGTTGCTAGGTAGGATGGTAGACATACTTTTAGTTCTTTGAGAAATCTCTCCACATTTCCATAGAGATTGTATTAGATTGCAGCCCTACCAACAGTGTATGAGTATTCCTGTCTCTCCACATCCATGCCAGTATTTGTTCTTTTGGGACTTATGATAAAAGCCATTCTCACTGAAGTTAAGTGATAATATTTCATTGTGATTTTGATTGAATATCTCTAATGATTAGAGATGTTAAACATTGCTTCATAGGTTTTGTCCATTTGTCTATCTTCTTTTGAAAAGTTTCTGATCATACTCCCCCCCCCTTTTAATGAGATTGTTTGTTTTCTTGCTGATTTGCTTAAGTACATTATAGATTCTGGTTATAGACCCTTTATGGGAACACTACTCAATCTTAAAAAAAAAAAAAGTTCAACTAATACCTTTTGTAACAACTTGGATGGAACTGAAGACAATTATTTTAAATGAAGGATCACAATAATTGGAAAACAAACACCACATATACTCATGATTAACTTGGAACCATTTGATTAATACTTATTTGCACATTTGGAAATAATACTCATTAATATGAATTTGCTTTGTCAGTGTTATGTGGCAATGGGAGGATGATTTTATATCTGGGTTTTCTGTGCTGATCCATTGGCCTATGTCTCTGTTCCTGTTCTAGTACCATGCTGTTTTGGTTATTATAGCCTTGTAGTATAGCTTGAAGTCTGGTAAACTTATGACCCCAATTTGTTCTTTTTGCTTAATTTTGCTTTGGCTATTCAGGCTCTTTTATGGTGCCATATGAAACATAGAATTACTTTTTCTAGATCTGTGAAAAATGACATTGGTATTTTAATGGAGGTTGCCTTGAATCTGTAGATCACTCTGGCTAGAATAGACCCTTTAACAATGTTGACTCTGCCAATCCATGAGTGTGATATGTTTTTCCATCTGTTTACATCCTCTGCTATTTTCTTTTCAGTATTTCATATTTCTCTCTGTAGAGGTCTTTCACCTCCTTAATTAAATATATTCCTAGGAATTTTATTTTCTTTGTTGCTGTTGTGAAGAGTATAGAATTTTAAATTTGTTCCTCTGCTTGACTCCTACTGGCATATATGAATGCTACTTATCTATGTGCATTGATTTTGTAACCTGAGACTTTGTTGAATTTATTTACCAATCCAGGAGATTGTTGGCAGAATTGTTTGGGGTTTTCTAGTTAAAAGATCATATTGTCAGCAAAGAACTATAGTTTGACCTCTTCTTTTCTCATTTGAATGTCCTTGATTTCCTTCTCTTGTCTGATAATTCTGGTTAGTTCTAGAACATTGTTGAATAACTATAGAACTATGTTGAATAACAGTAGGCAAAATTATCTGATTCTAGTTCTCAGTGGGAGTTGTTTCAATTTTTCTCTGTTCAGTATGATGTCGGGTGTGGGTTTGTTGTATATGGCTTTTATAATTTTGAGGTATGTTTCATCTATACCTATTTTGTTAAGCTGTCTTATCATCAAAGGGTGCTAAAATTTGTCAAATGCTTTCTCTGTATCTATTAAAAGATCATACAGTCTTTGTTTTTACTTCTATTTATGTGGTAAATTACATTTATAGATTTCCATATATTGACCCATCTTTACCTCTGAGATGAAGCCAGCTTGGTTGTAGTGAATTATTATTATTTTTTTTGATGTGCAGCTGAATTCAGTTTGCAAGTATTTTATTCAGAATTTTTGCATCAATATCCATAGGGGATATTGGTCCATGATTTTTGTGTGTGTGTTTAGTCCTCTCCTAACATTTGTATAATGATGATATTAACTTTATAAAATGTGTTGGGAAGGATTCCTTCATGTTGAATGTTATGGAATAATTTCTGTAAGTTGGTACCATTTCTTCTTTGTAAAAGTCAGGTGTGAACCTATCTAGACTGGGATTTTTTTTTGTTGTTTTTTTTTATTGTTACTTCAATGGGTACTTGATATTGGTCTGTTCAGGGAATTTATTTGCTCTTGATTGAGCTGAGGGAGCTTATGTATTTCTAAGAATTTGTCCATTTTCTCTCCATTTTCTAAGTTATGTGCATGGAGATTATTATAGTATCCAGAGATGACATTTTGTATTTCTGTGGTATTGGTTGTGATTTCTCCTTTTTTCATTCCTGGTTGAGCCAATTAGAGTCCTTTTTCTTCTGCTTCCAGTTAACCTAGTGTGTGGTCTACCAATTTTGGTTACCTTTCAAAAAAACAGCTTTTCATTTCATTAATTTTTCTGAACAGCTCTTTTGTTACTGATTTAATTTAATTTTTATCTAATCTTGGTGATTTCTTTTCTTCTGCTGAGCTTGGGATTGGTTTGCTCTTCCATTTTCACTTCCTTGAAATAGACTGTTGGTTTGTGATCATTCTGTCTTTTGGATGTAGGCATTTATGGCTATGAAATTTTCTCTCAGTTCTGCTTTCACCATATCCCACAGATTTTGTTAACTTGTGTCCCCTTTACTATTTAGTTCAAAGTATTTTTGATTTCTATCTTAATTTCCTTTTTGGCCCAATTATTGTTCAGCAGTAGGTTTTTTAGTGTCCATGACTTTGTGTAGAGATGAGTGTTTCTGTTTGAGTTGATTTCTAATTTTATTCCACTGTGGTCTGAGAAAATGCATGGTGTAATTTCTATTTTTTAAATTTGTTGGGACACAATCTATGGCCTAGGATATGATCAGTCTTAGAGAATGTTCCATGAGCTGATAAGAAGAATGTATATTTGATGGCTTTTGGATAGAATGTTCTATAAATGTCTTTTAGACTAATTTGTTTTAGAGTTCTGTTTAAATCTGTTGTTTCTTTATTTTCTATTTGTTTTTTTTTTTAGATTTTTTAATTAAATCATAGCTGTGTACATTAATGCAATCACAGAGTACAGTGTGGTGTTTTCATATACATTTTGAAATACTCTCATCAAACTGGTTAAAATAGCCTTCATGTCATTTTCTTAGTTATTGAGTTAAGACATTCATACTCTGCTTTTAGAAAGATTCACTTGTACCTTTGTAGGATAAAACATAGAGGTGACCCCTCCAATCACCCACCCTCCACCCATTCACCCCCCTCCCCCCACCCCCCTCCCCATACCCTAAGGCTATAATTAGGTTATAACATTCCTATGAAAGCTATAAATTAGTTTCAAAATAGGGCTATGTACATTGGACACTTTTTCTTCCATTCTTGAGATACTTTGTTAAGAACATTTTCCAGCTCCATCCATGTAAACATGAAGGAGATAAAGTCTCCATCTTTCTTTAGGGCTGCACAGTATTCCATGGTATACATATACCACAATTTATTGATCCATTCGTGGGTCAATGGGCACTTAGGCTTCCTCCATGACCTAGGAATTATGAATTGGGCTGCAATAAACATTCTGATACAAATATCTTCATTGTAATGTGATTTTTGGTCTTCTGGATATATACCTAAAAAAGGAATTGCAGGATCAAATGGCAGGTCTATTTTTAGTTCTCTAAGTGTTCACCAGATGTCTCTCCAAAAGAATGAATTAATTTGCATTCCCACCAGCAGTGTAGAAGTGTTCCCTTTTCTCCACATCCACCCCAACATCTCTGGTTTTGGGATTTTGTGATATGGGCTAATTTTACTGGGGTTAGGTGATATCTCAAAGTAGTTTTGATTTGCATTTCTCTGATGATTAA